>JANHZU010007576.1:44999-61338 GCA_032468055.1 Acrochordus granulatus | reverse complement strand
TCGTGAGTCGCGGCTCGTCTAGCGGAATATTTTTTTATTAAAATTTTTGCTCGTCCTGCGAGTTTCTCGCCCTGTGAATTACTTGTCTTGTGAGGCACCACTGTAGTTTGATCTATAGATGTGAAATACATACAAAAAAACTCTTCTGAACTATCCATTTTTCCTACAGAATGCCTTTATTATTTGGAGAAGCTGAAAAAAGAGACACCCCCCAAAGTATTATGTAATAACCATGTTGAAAATGAAGCTTAGCACATATTTCAGGGTCTCTTATTTGTTTCAAATGCTTTCGAAGCAGTGTTCCTCTTGATTTAACTGACTATAGTTGAAAATATTTTGTGTGAATTTGTGGCTCAAAGGATCTTTACTTTCCTACTCTACTACCTACCATTTTACCAGGATTGTGCAGATTATTAAGTGGAGCATTGGGAGCCTCAGGGGTGGGGGAGGAGGCCCTTGGAAGCCTCAGAACCAAGCCCACCTGCCTCTGGTCTCCCAAGGACTCTCCCACTTCCCGAGACACCCCATGTTCCACTTCCCACTTTTTGGGTTCCCAGCCGACTTTTCACCCTTCTACCATGTCCCTGCAAGCCTTTCTTTCCCCCACCAGATCTTTGCAGGCCTTTCCTTACCCCGCTAGGGCCCCGCAGGCCTTTTCTCCCTCCCACCAGGTCTGCACAAGCCTTAGGCCAGATTCCCACCCCGTCAGCCTCACAGCCTCTTCTTCACTTGCCTTTTGAAGAGCTCGAGAGCCTTCCACAGCACTCTGTGATCCGGACAGTCACACGGCATGAATCCTTGCAATCATGCCAAAATGGCACCTCTTCCACTCCGGAGTTGTGGAGCGTTCTACAACACAATGCAGACCCCATTTCGGAAACAAAATGGAGCTGTTTGTCTTTGGGACATGCAGTAACCTCCTGGAAATGGCCACCATTCTGGCAGAACGCAAGGAATTGGGGGCATGCTGAAAATGGCTGCTTCCAAGAGTGAGACATGCAGCCCAGGGACACATGGCCTGCTCTTCTTCTGCAACATGAGGCCCAGAGATCTTCAAAAGTTAAATGTGCAATGGGTGACAGGCATGTGGGGAATAGGCCCAAGGCCTGTGAGGACTTGGGGTGGGATGGGGGGGCGCTGCAACATCCTTGTGGTTAGTCATCAGGACAAATGACTGAGAGGGCACTGCAGCATCCGTAATTTCAAAATGGGGTCTATTAATAACTATTGGGGGAGGGACATTGTACCTTCAAATGGCTTCTAAGTGACCGTTCATATCTCGAGGACTACCTGTATTTCAGTTTCTGATGAAAAGCTATATGTGAGACCAGTTCTGTAAGCATTTTTGTAATTTACATGTAGCTACAAGTTTTAAGTTTAGGGAGGATTATCAATTTTTAAATGAACATATCCAGAGCTTTTAGTTTTAAAAGTGATTCAAAGGAGTGGGTAAGTACATATTTAAATAATTGAAAAGTATGAGTAAATTCTTGATCTAGTCAGATTTTACAAGAAGCTTAGTTTTAAGCCTTAAAAGGACTTTAAGAAATTTGATGTAAATTTGCTCACAAAACATAAGCGTATACAGTATTTTAATAGTGTAATGCAAAGCACTACTTTGAGTTTGAATCCAGTTATTTACAGTACAGTGCAAATGCCAAACAGATTGCATGTTAGTATGGAAATGTGTTGAGCTCATTCGTAGAAATTGTTTTGAACTCCAAATGAGGCATTATGGATTTAGCTTTTTTTGACTGAAATATTATTTATTTCTGTGCAGGTCCCACTTGCTCTTCAGTTCCTGATATTTGAGTTTACTGTTAGAAGACAGAAAAAGATTAATACAAGTATGGTGTTAGTGGTAAAATACTTTCTGAAAAGAAATTAAGCACTTCAGGTAAAACTTGAAGGAAGACTCCATTGCCTCTTCTAGAGCGAACAAATCCTTGCAGAAAAAAGGCCTTTTTTGACATCTCCTTTGCCACAAATGTGTTTCGTTGAACATAAAATAACTTACTGCAGTGCATAGGTTGTATATTTTCAGGTTAAAAATGACTTCATTCTAAAATACAAAAAGCAACAAAGTTTACACTTGTAATTTTAAGGTACTGATATCTGAAATGTACAAACTGCACAAAATATGTTGTCTAAAATATGTGCACAATGCAAAACCAAAACAGCCTAGCATAGTTCGTATTGCAGACGCAGTTAGAAAGTAAGATAAGAGACAAGATTTTGAAAAGGCCCTTTTTTGGGGACAGATTGATTTACAGTAGGCCTTTGAAAACACCTTACTATTTTTTTTTACCAAGAAATATTACCATGGCTCTGGTTAAGGGCTACATTTCTGAACACTGATCTCAAAAGTAGAATTTAATAAGTTATACTTTATTTCTGTACACATGCATGTTGTTTGAAGTGCAGATGGTTTTGGGCTTGAAAAATAAAAGAAAAATTGAACAGCCTGCTGTAGAAACTAATACTCTTAAACTAATGTGTCATAAATTTTGAGTCATGTAAGACTAATAGCATATATGTAATATTGTACAATTATATTGTTAAAAGTTGAAATTGGTTTCAGTTCACAGATCAGCTTCACTGGAGATTGTTTCTAACTTGGCAAGAGTCAGGGCAACCAAAACAAAACATTTTTTAAATGCTAACATAACAGAGCTAATGGTTTCATAGCAAAATATTTTATTTCCATTTCACACGTTCACTGATTTTCAATCTATGTCAATTATTTTCTCTGTCAGTAGCAATTGTATAGGGAACAAAATTGTGGTCTTGATCCATTCTGTTCATTCATCTGTCATGTGTAAGATTTAGATTGTAATCTCTTTCCATGCTTCAGTTTAAATACGATTTCTGGAAGCATATCCTTTCTATTATTTTGAGGTATCTCTAATGAGATTTCAGAGTAGTGATTACGTAGCTAAAGGTCTGTTGTCCAAAAAAATCACATAATCATAAATTAATATCTTGCTCTAAGCTGATACCTGGCCTGCTCAATCTTGGTATGGAAGTACCTCCTACATTTTCCTCTTTGAATGTAAACGTATTGGGGGTGAGTTATGGAAAGTAAATACATGATTTATGATCTTTGTTTACATCAAAATCTGAAATTTGTGCAAGATTATTGTTAAACCTATGCTTTAATATATGGCATGAATTTATTATTTTGTAATTTATGATTTGATTTCCTGTTTACATACTCTCTGAAGGTTCTTTTTTAAAAAAAAATTGCTTTCAACACAGGTTTCTGCAGAATACTGTTTAAAGTATAGTCCTATATAAGGATAACAGGGCTTTAGAAAAGCAGAAACAGCGGGTCTGTTTACATATATGATTGTAATTTTCTATATCTGTACATAGTGTCATTTGTCATGTCTTCAAATGAAAAGAAGTTGCAACATTAGCAAATCTATGAAATTACTGTTTCATCACTGAATGAATGGGCATAACTCCATATAGCAAACTGCCATATTACTATTCTTTTAATCACACCTACTGGTAGACAGTGGTTAAAGACAATAATTAGTGCTATCAGCTCCCAGAAACTGGAACTGTGCTTTAAAAAATATTTGTCAGCACTATATATTAATTGTCCTTTGACTTCCCTTGTGTCCTGTTCAATTACTGAATGGTTAAAATATTTTCATCTTTGCAGGAATAATTCATGAAGAGCAGTATTTTCATTTATATTGCAAGAGACCTGGTTTCAGTGTCTTTATAAGAATAAAAATACTTCTCATTCAGTAATTCTGCATGAAAGTGTAATTGCTCATTAAGCTTTCCACGGCATTGCTGTGCATATTATATGAGATTATTATACAAGCAATTCTCAATTATTAATTAAGATATCAAATATATAATGGGTTCGCAATTCTCATTGCATTTCATAAATTCATAAAAATTATATGTTTTTAATATGGACAATGTTTGTCTTGCTCACCTATGAATGTATATGTCATATTCTTTTCTATACAAAATGTTATTGTTAAATTAATGTGTAACATTCCAGTCAACCAAAGCTTTGGTATAAGAATTCAGTGTGCTCTTAAATAAAAGAGAGTCAACAGCAAAATATTCTGCTTGATCCTTAACTTTTTTTTCACCATTTGAAAAATATTTATTAATTTATTAATCATATTTCTATGCCGCCAATTTCCGAAGACTCTTGGCGGCTTACATAGGTTAGTGATTATACATTTTTCTTTATTTTACCCCGTCCCCTCAGCTGGCTGGTGATGTTCATTTCTGGGGCATCGTCCGAGACTCCTGCTCCGCCATTGTGATGGGTGAGTTTTTCGTGCCGACTTCGATGTTCCGTCATGCCAAGTCCTCGTCCGTCGATTTGCCAACCAGCAATTTTTCCCTCCGAAGGAGGTCCCCATTAATTTACTTGAATTTTCACATGCTTTTTTGGTAGGCAGGAGCTGAGGCAAGTGACAGGTGCTCACGCTGTCATGCGGAGCTTGCGGATCGAACCTGCCAGAGTGCCGGCCATTTCTGGATGACATATTATTATAGACAATAATACAAAATATCCTGAATATTTAATACTATGAGCCACTTTATTACAGAAAAAGGCTGAATTCTGATCTTGGGCTAGTTACAATTTTAAAAATATTATTTCTTCTACAGAAGGGGTTGAAAATTATTAACAGAAATACCTTGTGGGATTTCTCTCAATGCAGACTGAAACTATGTACAGCAAAACTGAAGATTCAACTACTCTAACTTCAATATAAGAAGAAACTCGTTGTGTAACTTATTAGTGTAGTGCTCCCTAATTTTGGGAGAGCTGTATAAATTCATGGGAAAAAAAAGAATTGAGATAATATTGGGGTAATAAGCATCTTTTTTCTAAGTTATTCTATATTATATGATTAATTTGTAGACTCCAGTGTTTTGCATTGAAGAGGTTTGATAGATATATATATATATATTTGGTTAAAAGATTATTTATCTGTGAAAGAGAAATGCATGAACAGTATGAACAGGCTTTCAGATATTTGGGGATGTAACTTCTTCAGATGTATTTACTGTAATACTAAATTCTTCATGATATAATAGATTGTGAGTGGCTGGGAAAGGAATAGAAGAGAAAGTAGACGTAAACAATCAAGAGACAGCAGGCGAGTCAGTTGATAGCTTATCTCATAAATGACAATTTAGTCATTTAGAACTGTGGGAAGAAGCATTTTAAATAATTCAAAGAGAATCTACCTTGATTAACTTACTATAAATGGGTATTTACCCCAGACTAGCACTGAAGTTATTTTATTGAAATCTGTATTCTTGTTTTCTTGATCTTGCCCAGTTGCATATAGCTTGATACATGACCAACCAGCCACTTAGAACACCCGGGCCTTGTTGAGCCAAGTTCCTAGGCTTTGAAGTTGAGAGCATTCTGATCCTCTTGACTGTGCAACCGTGTCTGTCTTGTTTTTATCTTCTCTTCTTATAAACAATATTTCTTTCGCTTATCTTTTCCAATTTATATAGTTTCCCTCCAATAAAATTAAACTGGAGGCCTAGATGGTTAAGGCATATCTATATTTTAAGGCTCAGTAATAGTTGCTTTCCTAAATTGTCTGGCTTATTACTGGCTTCATTACATCCATTTCTCATAGTACCTAATAACATTGTTCTTTCCCAGAATTTCGTAGGAAAAGAAAACCAAGAAGATCAATATTAAATACAAAATTAAGTTTGAATGGGATGTATGCTACCAGCTATATAGAAATAGTCAAACTAAGGAAGCCTTCCTTTATTTGGTTAATTGATTTGTATGCCAACCATTCACAAAGGACTTATCAGTTCACAATAAATCACAAAATAATGGCTTCAAAAAACTCAAAATACATATAAAATAGAAAGATAAAAAACAGAAGACATATCTTAAATTGCACTGAGAAGCAAGCTGACAGCCAGTGCATATCCTAAAGTGGTGGGTTGAGCCTCATACATCAGTATGCACCCATTACTGCCTAGGCCACTGCATTGTGTACCAATGATAGCTTCTGAACAGTCTGAACATTCTTCAAAGGCAGCAGCTCATGAAAAGTAAATTACTGTAGAGAGTAAGGAAGATACGTTTGACAGAGAAAACTGCAGAGTTTTTTCCATGCAGTCTCTGAGAATTAGACCCAATTAAATGACAGAAAAACTAATGGATGAACCAGATCTGTTACCAAAATGACAAGAATAAAAACATAGCTTAAGCCCAAAACCAGAAGAAGGCATGTCCAAGCGACTCAGGTGGATACCTCTCTAATTCACATGAGTGTAAGGGGTGGGAGTAGGGAGTATAGCACAGTCAAGAGGTTATTCCTATATTCAATATTAATAAAAGTAGAGCTAACCTTGTGGAGTTGATTTCTTGTTTGGTCTATATTGTGGGGCTGACAGTTACAGTACAGTAGTCCAGATGGGAATAATTACAGCATAAATTATCACATTTGGCACCAAAGCTGTAGCTGTAGAAAAGCCCTCCTCGCCACAACAGCCACCACCTCTTCAAGCAGGAGCCATGAGCTAGGAGAATTCCTAGGTTGCGAACCACCTCTGAGTGGGTGAGGTCAGTCCTGTTCAGTGAGAGATGGAATTTTACTGAAATCATTAGGCCCACAAATCTAGAGCTACTCCCATCTAGGAGGGATCTAATCTGATTCTGCTTTTCCCAATCCAGACCCTGATAACTCCAAACACTGCACTTCCACTGCATCACCTATTTCCCTGGAAATAAGATTTATAACTCGGTATCATTAGCATATTGATGATGCTGAACTCTGTACAGACAGATTACTTCTCTCAAAGCTTTTGTAGATGTTAAAAAGGAGTGGAGGGAGGAAACATTCCTGTGACATTCCTTGGGCAGATCTACCATCACCAACTGCAACATTTCTTTAGGAAATAGCATACACATCTGATGAATAAGTTTGTATTTCTCTTTTCTTTATCATCAAAAGTCTTCATGTCAGTCTATTCCAGCAGGAGGGACAATCCATCATTTTCTCTGCTCTTCTTCCTGAATTCATCCCCAGAAGGTATATGTTTGGAGAGATATGCAAGGGGACATTTGAAATAGCAGGAATGGAGAAGAGAAGGACTTTCCCAGTTCTTAAAACACTATAATTCTGGGTATGCTTCCTGTACACAGAGGTACATTTAGAACCATTCAGTGAAACACTTATTCATAAATACATTTGTTCAAGGTGAAGATATGTAAAGTTATGAGCTTAGTAAAGGTTTAAGTTCCATCTTACTCTATGAAATCACAAAGTTTTTAATTTTTGGTAGATTTGTTGGCACCTTTACAACAAAGAACAAATGGTTGCCTTGGAAGTTGCTTGTGAAAATCTTGGCAGCTACACTATCCACTTTTGTTATACACAACACTTACAGTATTATAAAATTATTTTATTTGGCCATAAAATTGTTTTTGGCAAGTGGAATATTGAAAAACCTCAATAAGAAGAATATGCAATGTGGGTGTGAAGTTAAAAACAAATTTGATTTGGAAATGAGGCAGATTTGAGTTGCAGAGAATTTTAAAATAATGAAGTGTGAATTAGAAAAAAAATATTCAGAACTCTGATTTGAACATAAAATTGTATTTTAGGGTAAAGGTTTTGAAAGAACATTATTCATTTTTAACTATGGAATCAAAAACAGAATTTCCTAATTATATGGCTGCAAACTTCCTGACTAGATGCTTTCATCAGCATAGGACATTCGTATTGTGGAAGGGCATGTTGCGGGTCCCGTTCACAAAGAAATACCATCTGATGGGACCGAGGAGGAGAACCTTTTCTGTGTGGCTCCCACCCTTTGGAATATCATTCCTTCTGAGGTCAGGTTGGCCCCAACCTTATTGGCCTTCTGGAATCGCCTAAAAACATGGCTTTGCCATCAAGCCTAAGGATCTGGGATTATGGCATAGAGCCTGTAAAGTGGCTGTATTATTAGGAAAATTGAGTGGGCATTCCTTCAAATTATATTTTTATTGTATTTATATTGCTTTTTATAGTTTTTTTAACTTTGTACATCACTCAGAGTCACATAAGTGAAATAGATTGCTGTATAAATTTACCCAAATAAATAAATATGGGGAGGAAGGAATCAATCTTATATATTTCTATTGTATTCATATGCACAATAATACTGAATTTGTCAACATTTTGCTGAGAAAGAAACAGCCAGTTTCTGTGCAAACAGCCAGTTTTTGTGCATGCTACTCTAGTTAAATTCCTTGTGTGTCTAATCATGCTTGGCCAATAAAGTATCTAGTATATCTGTAGTCGTCACATTAAAAGTTATATTTGGTGCTTCCATACCAGCCCTTCTTTCTAGAATTGCTAGAAGAGGCCTTGTTTCATGGTATTCTGGGAATAAAATGGAAATTGACTGAATTTTGTAGATTGCTAGTAAGACCTGGATTGTGCAAAACATACATCTCTCATGAGATCCAGAATTATGCAGAGAGTTGTATCCATCTTTAAATGAACACGATGGCAGCTTTTCTTCAAATCTGCCAACTGAATTATATAGATTAGGCAGAGTAGAGAAATACTGAAAGCAAGTGTTTTGTTTTGCAGTTTCCTAGCTGACAGTTTGTATTAATTAAAATGGCTTTTCAAAAAGGTAAATAGCCAGAGAAGAGACTTGGGGCAAGGAATATGCCCAAGGGCACATTGCTCCTCAGAAAAATTTTCAGAAAAAGTGAAACACTTTTTTGTGTTTTTTGTCAAAAAATGAAACACTTTTTTGTCATCTTCATTTGACACTCTTCTACATATTAGTGACACTTAAAAAGGTTAAAGGATTTTACAATCTTTTTTTGCCACTCTTGTTAAACAAATCACTGCAATTGTTAACCATGCTGTTGTTAAACAAATCTGTATAATACTGTAAATGTAGTATTGTGTAATAAACTCAAACCATTCTGTATTTGAAGGAAACATTGTGTATTTAACTCAAATTTTGCTATCATAGCCTCTATTCTTAAATATGGGTTGTCCTTAAACCAGGTGTTTTTAACTTGGGGACTTGCTCATGCTTTTCAATTCATGAGATGTTTGTAGAAATTTGTCAGCATGAGGTGGATACATAGCTGAGAGAGAGTTCTGAGCCACCACTGTATTTTAACATCAAGAAATAAGAAAGAGCTAATTGAATTCAGAAGGTACTGATTGAAGTTCAAATGAGCAAAATAGCTACAGGGTTGTGTAGGGGATGTTTGAAACTTTCCTATTTCATTTTAAGATTGGTCTTATCTGTTGTATTAATCTGTGATATGTTTTCTGCACCTTCATATGTTTAATGAATTCAGAAGTTATATAGTTTATGACTGAGCAAGATGTGCAGGTCCTGTCAATTGTGGCTTATTAAACAAACAACATGTACAGCAAACCATGAGATAAAATGTGTGAAATGTTGACTTCCATATCATTTACTCTACTTGTTTTGTTCCTGTATGCCTTTATCTGATAAACTCTAAATATTTAGGAGTTTGCTTGCTACCCAAATAAGGATTTTGGGTTTTTTTCTTAATTAATGTAGTTAATTTGGCTTTAAAAGTTTAAAACAATTGTTTATGTTTTTAATGTTTTAAAACTTTAAAACAGCTTGCCTCCCAGAGTTGTAGATTCTCTGTTGCTGGAGATTTTCAAGAAAATATTGGACAACCATTTCTTCAAGATGATGTAAGGACTCCTGCTTTGGGCAGGGCTTCAGCTAGAAGACCTCCAAGGCCCTTTCCATCCCTATGATTCTAAATAATGTATAAATGGAAAGATAAAATGATAAAGATAAAAATGACAGAGAAAGAAATTAATACACAGAAAGCTTGAGCATCAGATGAGAATTGATTTACATACCCTATCTATAAAAATAATTTAAAAAATGCTCCCAACATTTTAGAGATGAAGAGGAAGTTGAAAGTCTAGAGTCGTGCATGGAGTAAGAAATCTCAAGAGTAGAAAGGCCTTGCTCTTGGAAAGGCCTTGGAGAGGTCAGTGGAAGAGGCCAGATCTCTCTCAAAAGAGGGCTGAGGAGGACAGGACATGAGGGGGCTGCTGGTCCCAAATTCCCCTGGTGAATGTTTTTCACTGGAATTGTTTGTTTTTGTTGAGCTTTGGAGGCATGTTTTGCCACTGTTAGGAGCAAGACATTACGAACTGTTTGTTCAACTCCTCTGTGGATGAATTCAAGAGACCCTGCAGACTGTATAGTGAAAATGTACATAAATGTGCTTTTAAATTACATAAAAGGCATTTAAAGGTGGTTTCTTTGTTCATACAGCATTTTGATCACTCACATGATTATTATGCTTGGTTGCATAGTCAACGAGCTGTGTAGACTGGATTTGGCATTTTTGTCCACTTATCTAGTCCTTCCCTGAGATAGACAGATATTGTTGTTTCATAGTATCAGAGGTAAATCACAGTATGTAAGCTGTTCCTAGTAAAGCTGCCTTTTGCAATTGACTGATGGTGATGTTGTCAATGTTGATGGAGTTCAAGTGGTGCTCCAGTTATTTTGGGACTGCACCCAAGACACATATTATTATTGGTACTGTTTTTACTTTCTTTTGCCACAGTCATTCTACTTCCACTTGCAGGTCTTTGTATTTGGTGATTTTCTCCAGTCCTGTTCTGTTCTCCAGGTACAGCCATGCTCACTATCTAGACTTTTTTGTCTTTTTTTATTGACAGTTTTTAAGTCTGAGGTGTTGTGTGGCAGACACTTGTCGGTTTGAATTGTAAAATTCCAGAGCACTTTAGCTTCTTTATTTTCTATTCATCTATGTTTTGGTTCCACCAGTTCTTGCTTGCAAGCAAATAATATTTCTTATTTCAGATATTCCAGTGTACCATTGTTCTATTTTGTCATGCCATTGTTTGTAATCAGTCTGTATGATCTTGCAACAGCTAACATGGTAGGCCACTGTTTTTCCACTTCTTTGCAGTGGTAGCATTTGCAGTCTGTTGTTGTGTTCTCAATTCTGATTTTATATTTTTATTATATTTATGTAACATAATATTCTACATTATTTCATACATAACAATATGAAATCACAACTGACAGTTCTCTAACTAGTGTTGGTCTTCATACATGACAAGTTATTCCCCAGAACCTAGAATATCATAAAATGTTGGCCTCATTTATGTGCAGATCCAAGCAGTGGATTGTGATGGTAAAGATGTTGATGATGATTTTTACATTGTGATATATGTAATTCAAAATGGTAGTTTAAATTTTGAGAATTAAGTTTAAATACTGGCCATGAGAAAGTATTAAAGTATCCAGTGGTGATACAAAGAAAATTAAACTGTTTCTCAAATGATTTCTGAAAAGGAGATAAAAAGAGATTCTGGTGTCTAGAGCAGGAGTATTTGGGTGCATACTTGCAGTGGGTTTGAAATTCATTGAAATGGCTTGTGCAACTATTTCCTGTTTTTTTTCTTGTCCCTCTAAAGAAAAAAATGTGGATGAATGAGAAGGAAAGCATAGAAAAGTTGCAAATCAAATGATGTCTAGACTCCCTGTAAAATTCTATAAATTAGTCATTCATAGATTACAGATAAAATCTACAGATAAAAGCCATGTCTGGAATAATTGTTAAATTAAAAGAAACATTAAACACTAACTTATTAGTTTTTTATTATAATTCACTGATGTTATAATCTGGCAAATTTGCATCTTTCTCTCCAGCTTCAGATGTTCATCACACTTTAATGTACCCAGGACACTGGAGTAATTTTAACTGAAGAAGTTATATGTTGACATCAACTGTACCATTTCAGAAGTTTGTATTTATAATAAGATTTTTTAAAAAATTTCAGTACAAAATCAAAAACAGCCTTTCACAAAAAGGTTACATATAGATGGAACATCTATATGTAACCTTTTTTACATATAACTAACCACATGTAAAATAGTTATATGTAAAAAAACTATTTTTTACATATAACTAACCACATCCAACATAACATCTTGTTATGTTGGATGTGGTTAGTTAGCTTGCTTCTCCTCCTCCTCCTGTGCGCATATAATAATTTGACATACTGCTTGCAATTTGAAGTGATAACAGTGGTTTATTAAGGATAAACAAAAACATTAGAATCATCTATATGAGGGCTTTTCACAAATGAAAACTCCTCTCTAGAGAACACTGTAAGGTTGGGAAAGGTGGAGAAAAGAGAAGAGAAAATGAATGGACTCAGTTACAGTGTGTCAAACACATTGTTAGAAGACCTGAAAGACTAGTTAGGGATAGATTATCGTGGAGTAAAATAACTCCTAATCAGGTTCCTGGTGTATCAGGATATCTAGAAGATAACAATAACAATAAACTGCTCAGTAGAGTAAATTTGCCTTAATACAAAAGGGCTGTAAGCTCAGTGATAGAGCACATGTCTGGTATTCAGAAGGCCCAGCTTCAGTCCCAGGACACTTCGATGGGGGTGGAAAGTTACTACCAACCAATACTTATAGTACTGAATTAGAGGAACGAATGGCTTGCTATGAAGGAAAATTCCTGTTGTCAAAACTTCCATAGAGTATAGGGATTGTGCATGTGTTTTCAAGGCTTACAAACATGCCAAATACCTCTCAAGTATTTTAGTATTATCATGTTTTTTAACTGGGAAGAATCCCTACGCTCCTGACTCTAGTAAATATTCCCTAGTGTGACTCAAAAGCATTCCTTGAGAAGCTCTGCTCAGCTGCACAGAGTTGAATGCTTGAGATGACACATTTCCAACATTGCTGTTAGTCATGTTTTTCTTAAATTTGTTTGTCTACAATGGTTCCATGTTTGTTGGTATGGCTTTAAAAACATGAGTTATATGGGCATAAATGGTAATTCTTTTCATAATATTGTAACTGCTTCCATAAGAAATATACTGCTTTTGATATGTGGCAAGACTTGTACAAAGAAACAGACTGGGCAGCTGATATTTCTAAATTTAACTATTTTATGCCTTGTTCAGGGAATTTAGATGATTTAATTGGACAATATTGTTTATGAGGTGATCTTGACATCCCTCTGTATAAATAGACTCAGCATTGGTTATATTCATGAAATGTCAGCTCTTACAGTAATAGTTCTTGAGCTATATGCAAACAAGAGTTCTTTAATTTTTTACCTGAGACTTACGTAACTACTTCCAGTGAATTTACTTCCCAGATTTATTGTAAATATGCAAAAATAAACAATACTTGTGGACCCCATTTTAAATATGTGGCAATGCTGAGAATTAAAAATAGCTTTGCAAGCATTTCTAAAAATGTATATTTGGCTGCCTGGTTCAAGAAGTCCTTGAATAAAATCATTCATTTACCAACCATTCACAGTTACGCCACTGAAAAATGTGGTTTATGACTGGTTCTTGCACTTATGACTGTCGTAGTGATCATGTAGTCACATGATAAAAATTTGGGTGCTTGTATTTTTGGCAGTTTCAGTGTTCTGAAGTGATATGGTTGCTATTTCTGACCTATCCTGCTGGCTTCTGACATGCAAAGTCAATGGGGAAAGCTGGATTCACTTAACAACTATGTGATTCACTTAGCAACAACAGTGATTTGCTTAAGAACCATGGCAAAAAAAGTCATAAAATCAGGCATGACTCACTTAACAACCACCTTGCTTGGCAATGGAAATCCTGGTCCCAAATATGGTTCTAAGTTGAGGCTCACTGTACTTTATTGCGGCTCCTTCCAGAAAGCTAAATAGTGACTCTGTGAAGCAAACCCTGACTCTTATGTATTTACATGGGATGTCACAATGCAAGTAGGAAAGGGCAGAGCTTATATTTTGAGGTCCTGATACACATTTTATCATTTTGGTGACATCATCATTTGTTATTGTTGTTCAGTCGTGCAGTTTTGTCTGACTCTTCACAACCCCATGAACTGCAGCACTCCAGGCCTCCCTGTCCTGCACTGCCTCCCAGAGTCACTGACTATGCCATCCAACCATTTCATCCTCTGCCATCCCTTTCTCCTCTTCCTCTTCTAATTACATCATCATTAGGAAAGACGATGCGATTTGTTAAAGAACCTAGTTAAAGAATAATATGATCTGTAACTTAAGAACTTAGTGTTTCTTTTTATTTGGTATGCTTGAAACTTATAACTGATCTCAGAAGAAATCTGCATAATTATTTATTTGATTTAATATGCAACCAAAATCGGGAGTTTCTTGGTGGCTTACAAAAAACAAATAATGGTGGTGAAAATAGGTGGTTTGCTTGAGGAAATAATTAAATTAGCAATGCAGTAAGTAATAAAAATAATAAATTAAAAATGTATGCTAGACAACTCTCATAAGTGGCCTAAGTTTGTTATTCTTCCCAGTTGCTAGATTTTGAATGAATTGAAAACAATAGCAAAGAAAAAATCCAAACATTCTAAATTTACTATATATAACTTTGGAGGAAAAAACATGTTATACAATTAAGCTTTACTATTCCATATTCTTACATCCCAGTTTACTTTGTTTTCTTAATGTTTATTCAACCTCAGTCTTAATTTTCTGAGTGCACATTAGGCAATACTTTTTTCTTCTAGTGTTAGAAGAATGCAAGATGAGGAAAATTTCCAAAAGTCACCAGAATTGCTTTTAAATAATGGACTCTCCTGCCTGCAAAGACATGTTAGTTCATATTTTATACAATACATTGTCCTTTAACCTTTCTTTACTTTTACCCTGGCAAACAAGTGTTTAAATAGGATTGTCCTGGTTTTGTAATGTGTTCCATCTGTTGACTTGGCACCATTAGCCAAAAGGTGTCACTTAGTTTCTGTCTGAAATAATTCACAGAGCCAAGACTGGGGACTCTGGAAAAAAGTAGGCTATCCATTTCATCTCTTGGCAAAGTTTATTTTATGTTAGCAAAACAAGATTGCATTGATTTATGGGAAAGGATGGTGTCTGTATAAATTTTAAATAACAGGATTCTCATGTATACTTTTTTTGCTTACTCAGGGAACACAGCATTATAATGCAAAACAGTTTGGTAGCATTATCCAAAAACAGAGAAACATATTAAGGGACTCGACTGGCCACTCTTGAAAACAAAACATTGGATTAAATGTTGTAACTTTATTTCATAGTGCAGCCAAGAGTATTTTATCTTTTTACAAACAACAGAGCTTCAGATTTTGATTGCTATTGTTGAAGAATCAACAGTACTGTTAAGAGGAAGCTTCAATATTTCCTCTGGAAATCAACCTACTTTGATGTTTGGCATTAATAAATTATTAACAATTATTAATGAATAAATTATTAAAAGCATGCTGCTTGAATTTTATTAGAATAAATAGAAAATATATTAATGTGATTATTTCAAGTATTATGTGTTACTACTTATTTTAATACTTAATGCATATTTTTAAAATATGTATTTCACTTTTCCATTAATGATCCCCATGATACTTTATATCTGAAACAATAAAACATAATGTAGAAGTAATCTTATTAACAATTAAAAAAATAGTGTAGCACTTACGCTCTTACAGAAACTCAAGAGAATAAAATATGTTTTATTTGGTATCTTAAAATAGGTTTTGAGGTAGAATTAATGAAAGTTTTGAGCTAGAGTTTATTAAAACAGTACAATAGGAGGAAAGTACGGTAATGCCTGGGCTGACAAACTTAATCCATTCCAGAAAGCTGTTCGTGACCTGATTTGTTTGTAGGTCAAAACAATTTTCCCATAAGAAATAATGTAAAGGGGATTAATCCTTTCCTGCCCCCAAAATACTATCTATGTAAACTTGTATAAGTACATTCCACCCCCCAGCCATCATAAATTGCCCATAAACAAGTCCATCTACCTTTCTGTGGGTTATTTTTTCTTCTCTTTCTTTCCACTTTGGAAAGTACATGCGTGCCATCTGTGGGTCTGCTGCCTGCCCTGCCACCATAAATTGCCCTGGTCTGGGCTTGAACTTGCAAGCAGCATTAATGGGCCAAACAAGTGTTCATGGGATGAGACATTTTCTGCCCAACATACTGGTCTTGAGCCAAAATGTTTGTGGGCAGAGACATTCATCAGCTGAGGTATTACTGTATCCTATTCCTGAAAACTATCAAGAGACTAGCCATAGCATCAGACAATTTAACAAATCTACCACATTAATATTCTTAATGGTTTGTGTGGCATAAGAGGGATTCAGCATGAAAATGAAAGCCCCCAAACCTAAAAAATCTGGACTACTGGCATAGGCAAGCAATCTTAAGCAGTCGCAACAAAGTTTAAAAAACAGGCATCTGGACTGGATTTTTCTCAAGTCGAAGACGTTTCGCCTTTAATCCAAA
>JANHZU010007576.1:30894-41365 GCA_032468055.1 Acrochordus granulatus | reverse complement strand
CACGGGGTGATGCTGCTTAAAGAGTGCTGCTGCCCTCTTGTGGGTAAATGTGGAACAGCATGTAAGCTACTTCATATACTGGTAACAGTACTGCTGCCCAATTTATTAAGTCTATATGCGGACCAGACATTATTGAGTTTATGACAGAGGCTGCGGGCCGGATGAAATTTGACCATGGGCCGCATTTGGCCCCGGGCCGGACTTTGGACATGTCTGCGCTAGATAGATCTCCTTAAGAGAAAGGACTCATATCAAACCTTGCCTCCCTTCTCTGGGAAAACATTTGCATATGTTCAAGTCAGAATTTGCTGCTGTTACTTACATCTCCATCATTAGTCAAACCCATTAATCTAATCAGGAAAACATTGCCAGTTCTGAAGAAGAGATTATTTAACCCCATGCTGATTTTATGAATATTGTTTCATTTTGTGGCATAAGTCAGCATTCCATTTGGAATTAATGAACATTTGTTTTTTGTGTAACACAACTAAGATGGTTTAAAGAACTTTTTTTAGTGATGGGACAAAAGTTGCTGATCAAAAACTCAGAACAGTGGAAGAGACCTTTAAATTTGCCTTTTAAATTTCTTTGGTTTGGGGGCAAAGACCTAATTTTGTAATTCGGAATGAACCACTGCAGATTAAAATTTCTCTGTAGCATACTGTTCTCTAATCAGACCTCTCTAGACTATAAATCACATTGACTGTGTCACTGTTTTGATTGGAAGCATGAGCTAGACTGCTGCAAATCTCTAAGGAGACCTAACCTTTGCAGCTGTGGAAAGTTGGAACAATTGACTGCTATTATTAAAAGATCTTGGAGTGTGTAGCGGGGGACCCGGGTAAAAATATAGTGAAATTCATACGATGCACAGAACTTCATCTGAAGGTTTAATTACGAGCTAGCCCCCAGTAATGTGGAGATGGTAATGCAGATGGATTGGTTCTCCTTGTCCAGACAACAAAGATGACATACAGAACTGTTTTTCCATCTTGAAAAGATCAAAATGGAAAGAATCAGACATGATTTTTAAATGATAGATATCTAATAAGAATACCTTGAAATAAAAATATTCTTATAGAAAAGCTGTGTTTTTATTGTTTTCTCTAGGTCATGACATGGAAGCCTTTTTGTCTTCAATGTTCACTGCAATTTAGGAATGACTTTGGCAAGAGGGATGAGATGAGATATAACATATGGCTCAGGATAAGTTGTAGGGGAGTGTAATGCAAGTCTACTTAGAAATAAGCACTATTTATTTAATCAAATATATCCAGACTATCCTGAAATCTGTAGGATTGTACATAGTTCTACTGGAATGAATTTTCACTTTGATTCTAAAGGACAGGTTTAAAAAAACTTATTGCTCAATCCTATGTATGTCTTTTCTGAACTGATTCTCTTTTAGTTAAATGCAGCTTATTCCTGGAATATAAAACCAACTTTGGTCTCAGGGCTAGGTTGATGTTTATTATTTGTTCAGTAATTCCTGTTTCGTTTTGTTGATTTTTTTATTTATTAGGTTATTTCAATCTGGGATATTTGTCTGAATAAAGGGGGTTGGATTAGAAGTCCTCCAAGGTCTTCCAACCCTATGATTCAATCATTTTAGTTGTTTTTATGTTTTTTCTAGTTTTGTATGTCGCCCAGAGACCACTGGAGTTGGGCAGACAAAAACAAATAAAGGATTGCAGCTACATTTCACAGTGCTTTGCATATTGCTGCAAGTTAAAGTTAATTTTCAAGGAAAAACAACAACTAGCAAGTCCTTTTCTTTGTATTTATGCATAGGTAAAGTAATAAGTAAAGTACAGTACATGTATAGGTAAAAAAAATGAGTATACTAGTATCATACCAAACTTTCTGAATGCAAATCATCTCAAATTTTCGAATAGTTGTTTTGTATTCATAATAGCTATTTCAATCATTTTGGAACTGTTTTGAGCAAAAACACTTCCATGAAGGCTGATGCATCCTACTTTCAGTGCTAGGCATTTGTTTCAGAACTGAACTGAATGGTTTCAAATTTGAAACAGTTCTGATTCAAATTGTTTTGCATATTCCTGAGGCTTATGCTGTGCAAACAAAGAAAATAGAATGGCATGAGCATAAAGCATGTACCAGTAAATCTGTAGCCAATACTTAGAGTTAAGTTTTTTTCAAGCCTATCTTAAAAGTATTCTTAAAAATATAAATTGGGAATGTGTTGCTTGCTGTTTGAATTTGCAATTTATGCTAATAAATGTTCTACTGATCTTAGAATTCTAAGTCAATGTGTGTGTTTTTAAAGAAAGGCAAATAAGAATAAATTAAATTGTAACTGTTAGATGACTCGGTCTTTGTTGTTTAGTTGCTAAGTCATGTCCGACTCTTCATGACCCCATGGACTACAGCACACCAGGCCTCCCTGTCCTTCACTGCCTCCCAGAGTCTGTTCATATCCATGGCCACCACTCTGATTATGCTATCTAACCATCTTGTCCTTGGCCGTCCCCTTCTCCTTTTGCCTTCAATCTTTCCCAACATCACAGTTTTTTCCAATGAGTTCTCTCTTTGCATTAGGTGACCAAAATATTTGAGCTGCAGCTTCAATATCTGTCTTTACAATGAACAATCAGGGTTGATTTCCTTTAGGACTGGTTTGATCTCCTTGCAATCCAAGGGACTCTCAAGAATCTTCTGCAGCACCAGAATTTGAAGGCATCAGTTCTTTGGCACTCAGCCTTCTTTATGGTCCAACTCTTACAGCCATACATTATTACTGGGAAAACCATAGCTTTGACTGTATGGACCTTTGTTGGCAAGGTGATGTCTTTGCTTTTTAATATGGTGTCTAAGTTTGCCATAGCTTTCCTCCCAAGGAGCAAGCATCTTTTAATTTCATGATATCTAATTTCATGAAATTATTAATTTTAAATTTTATGATTTAATAGTTCATGATATCTGATTCATATTTTTTTGTTCTTTTCAAAATCTATGTAGGACAATTACAGTAAGAGGACCTCTCTCCAGAGCTAGTGGTAAAATCTGCAACCATTCAGTTTCACTCAAATTTGAACCACCTGGGTACCAATGACAAACAGATCGTTCTTTTAGGCAGTAGTATCACCAGTTAACTAGGACTCTGAATTCCATCCATGGTCAACTTCTCAGCTGCCCTTAGATAATAGGACTTTCAGAGAGACAGGCAATTCAAGAACAAGCACAATAACTTCATAAAGACAAAACCTCAGAGACACAAAAATGGCCCCCAAACTAAAATTCAGAAAAAATTGGATCAGGAAGAGAAAAACTTAAGGACTTCAAGTTATGTTCTCTGCATCATGGTTTTGTTTTGTATATTATCTATGATGCTTTGAAAAAGAAAGTAAGAATACAGAAATTTGTGAAAAGTGTATGTATGTACACCATGTGTATTGCACTATGAGTAATACACTATTTGTGTATTGCACTATGAGTAGGGTGGCCCATTCTAGTCCACCAATAGCCATGGATGGTTACTAGGAGATCTTGGACTAGTCTAGGGGTCTAATAGGTATAACAAACAATATATAAGCTCCATTGAGCAACTAAATGAAAAATATATATCTAATGAATAAATAAAACTTATCATGGGAGAATCCTCCTCCATATACCTGTCCCTCCACTCTTTTTCTCAGAGTGTTTTTCCGGCTGCAGATAGTTACTGAGTAGAAATATTTTCTCCCCAACCTGAAGAGTGATTAGTTGAACAGTGGGATAGTCTTTACAACTTCAGAGTCTTGGTTCTCTTTAAAGGTACTGTGTAATGGATGTGTGTGTGTATGTGTACTAATCCCAAAGTGAGACTGTTTTAGTAAAGGGGAAAAATAGAAAATCCCACAGTTTATTTATTTGGACTAGCAAAATATGACAAAACAATGAGTGACTTTTCAATTCTCCAGAATTCTTCATTAGGTAAGGTTCTAAACCTCAAATCTAAAAAAAAAAGAATCCAAAATTTGCCCAAGTGCTGTCAGTATGAAGTCTACTTTTTAAAGTCACTGTGTAGTCAATATCTGTGAGAGAGATGGGTGATTCTTAAATATAATAAATCTGAGACTGAAGCAATTTTTGTTTTCAGAACTAGGTAACACTTCTTTATCCCAAGATGCCAGGTGTTGCTTCATTTCTGAAATTCCTATTAGTGAATAATACATTTAGTCCATATTAAAACCAGCTGCTTTAATTCTGCTTCCTCCTTATTTCTTAATTTTTGTAATGGATATGTGATACATAGTGATGCATTCTGCTATTCCCTCTCCTGCTACCCCCCTCCCTTGCCAGGTGTGGTGTATTATAGCTTCCATCATCCATGTAACTGGTTGTGGTGTCTGGGGTGTTGAAATTGCAGCTCAAAACTATGACTTCAGTCTCTGTATCTGAAAGTAAATAAACCTCAGTGAAACTTGTTTTACTCAGCATAGGATAGTAATTTTCATCAATTGATTAATGTAGCTTTATTCTCTATTTAATTACATTTAAATAATCTTCATATTATGAAAAATGCCACAAATGCATTTCTGAAGTATTGAAGTGTTAACACCATTCCTTAATCCTGTTGGGGAAAGAGACAGTTGAGGTGATTAAAAGTGATAAGAAAAATCCAAACAGCAGATCAAGTGGGAGGAGGGAAAGAGAAAGAAGCGTAAATAAGTTATTTAAATAAATGTTAAGGATACTGATAGAGAAAGAAGCAAATTAAGCCAATTTATAATAAGCAAAATGTAGACCTCACAGAACCCCAATTTTGATAAGAAGTTTTGGCAAATATACCATGCTTAATACCATAATTTTCAGAGTCCCTTTGTGATCAAGATGATAGACAGATAGGCAGGTAAGTAGATAGAAGTTTGAGGGAGGTATTCAGTTGCAGAGGTGGCAGCTGCAATTGCAAATTGGTGTGATAAAATCTTGGGTATTTGAAACAGTCAAATTCTCAACCGGTGTCCCATCACACCCACGTAGTGTGGGCATACAGTAGTAATCATAGCAACAACTGTAGTATTGTTCACAATTAATGTCCCACTTAGTTAAAAACCTGACATGTGCACTTAGAGGTCTTTTCAGGTAGTTTTAAGTTTATTTGTCATAAAACCTCTCCTGCTGTGCTAGTGGCAATAACTGTGTAGAAAAACAACTAATTGGCGCCTACACCCTGCCTCTGCTGATAATCTGTTTAGAATGTGTAGAAATGTGTTCTTCTTCTTTTTTTGAAATGAGGAAATGTTGGTGATTGCTGTTTTTTAGTGTTACACATTTTCAGAATGGAGCACTGGGAGTTTTTTTGCCTAAAAAATAAAGGTAAGAAATCCAAACTGCATAAATGAACCATGGTTTATGAAGCTGAGAATGAGAGTTTGGCCTCCCTCCCTACTCCATTTTCACCTTTCCTCTCAGTATGTGATTTGGTTTTACTCATCTCCAATGTAGTATCCTCCAGATGTCTTAAAGCCCCCAAATCCTCCAGTCTGTATGGCTAAAGGTTGAAAAATCTGCTTTCGGAAGGAGTCTTCTGATAGAGGTAAACAAAGTCTTGCTGGCATTAGGGTATCTACCAGAGGGAGAGGGGAAGTCCCAAAAAGAATGGTGAGCTTGCATTGCATGTTAAAAGGGGATAGGTTTCGATTGCACTGTTGCATCCAGTATCTTGACTCCCACCCTACTCATCTTCATGGGTGCTCCTCATATGGTATTTTTGTATCACAGTGTGAATCTCAAACATACGTGATAAGAAATTGGTATCTTAAAGATTCATAGCTTAGTGTGCTGTATTTATGCTCTGATTTCTAGGAGAGTGCCATATTACCCATAAGAGAACAAAATCTGTGTAGGAACTAAAAGGAGGGGTATGGTCACTTATTTTATAGTACTTAGGAACTTCAATCATTGTTTTTTTCAGTTTATGAAGTTTTCTATTTGAGTCAGGTAAGGAACATACACATTATGTTTACTGGAGTTTGGTTTCTAACTAAGATTGGAATAGTATCATCTTAGTCACCCAACTTAATAAAAACAGAGCACTCTTTAATATGAGCTAACATATTCAATATATATATACTTGGAGTAATATTGTTATTTTGTGATAAAAGTTATCAGTTTGCACTTCTCAGAATTGCAAGATTTATGTCCAGACAGCAGAGGTCACTATTCATATTATGGGAGAAAAAAACCTCATGCCTTTGAAATGTTAGTGTGACCATTTCAGACTGGGATGGGTGGATGGATGGGTCATTCTTAACTGGAATCATATTTAATAGCATATTGCCAGGAAATAAGCTCTGTAGGCATAAGTACCTGCTATTCAGAAAGACTAAAAGCCAGCAGGATGTTTTGGTTCATATTGTTCACGCTTAGAAAAAGAATCATGATGCCACATCAAGAGCAGCATAGGAATGTCTGCATCCTCTGGAGGAATTTGAATAAACATCCACTCAGTTTCTTTGTTCACAAATATGGTGGAGAATTTTTAAAATACTGGGGACACTTCTGTTTGCAATACTTCTCAGTCTCCCCCTACTCTATAACTAGTTTTATTTTTCTTTCAACCAAAAGAACAAAACTTGTAAGTGGGAAAAGATGAATAATTATCTAATGCTTTCTGATTAGAAGTATTCAGAGCTTTTCATCTGGAAGCACAGTTGGTCTCAGAACAATATTAAGTAGATGAGATTAAACATTATGAAGTTCAGGACTGATACATCTCTGTTCTTAATGACTGGCACTAAGAAGCTTTTATCAATATCGACTAAAAGCTATTTTCCTTCAAAACACAAACACAGATGCTTGTGTGTCTGTTAAAAATATAAACAAGTGATGGGAGGACACTAGTAACAGTTGATTGTATCTGGAGCTATTCTCTTTCTATGGCTTAGGTGCAGTAGATTTATTTGTATCCTGCCTCATTGAGAAGACTCTAGGCAAGCCACGTAAGTTTGCAAACCCATAATCCTCTGGTAGTCTGTTAAATTGACAAATCAGTTAAATTCATAATTAAGTCAGAAAGAATATGGCCTTCCAGTACTTTTTTTGTCCTTGATTTCTCCTGATGAATTTCTTTATAACAGCTTGAACACCACATCTTGAATATCCAGTTTGTTTGATTTCCCTTTGAGAGTGGCCTTGCTGATGCAAAAGTATGAATTTATTATGTCTGTCAAATTCTGTGATCATTGGCATTTTGACTGGAATGAT
Source organism: Acrochordus granulatus (assembly GCA_032468055.1). Lineage (NCBI taxonomy): Eukaryota > Metazoa > Chordata > Lepidosauria > Squamata > Acrochordidae > Acrochordus > Acrochordus granulatus. The sequence continues at coordinate 34,153 of JANHZU010007576.1, read as the reverse complement.
GTGATTGAAAGTTGGTCTTATTAAAAAGCTTCCAGTGAATTATACAACAGGTTTATGTACTGTACGTGATGCTCAAGCATGTCTTGTACGAACCTGGTATAACAGACCTTTTTGCACAGCAGTCATTTTAGCATGAAATAGTAGAACACATACATACAGCTGTTAGCAATTACTGTACTTAGGGTTCCATTCAGTTTAAGTTTACAGGAGCTAGGTGCCTGCTGTTGCTCAAGTGTAAGGCGAGATCACACTAAACACTTGCCACTTTAGCCTATGGAAGGTGTTTTTTCTGCTTTTTCCTGTTTTTGAATACTGAATACAAATTTCCTTTATTTTCTGGTTCTATTCTAATAAAGAAACCATTGTTGTTCAATCATTCAATTGTGTCTGACTCTTTGTGACCCCATGGACTACAGCATGCCAGGACTCCCTGTCCTGCACTGCCTCCCAGTGTTCACCCAAATCCACACCCATTGCATCCACAGTGCGATCTAACCATCTCATCCTCTGCTGCCCCTCTCTCCTTTTGCCTTTGATCTTTCTCAGCATCACAGTATTTTCCACTCAGTCTTCTCTTCGCATTAGGTGGCCAAAGTATTTGAGTTTCAACTTCAGTATCTGTCCCTCCAATGAGCAGTCAGGGTTGATTTCCTTTAGGATTGACTGGTCTGATCTCCTTGCAGTCCAAGAGACTCTCAAGAGCTTTCTCCAGCACCACAATTTGAAGGCATCAATTCTTTGATGCTCAGCCTTCCTTATGTTTCAATTCTCACAGCCATACTTTACTACTTGTAAATCCATAGCTTTGACTATAAGGATCTTTGTCAGCAAGGTCTCTGCTTTTTATTATACTATTTGCCATAGCTTTCCTCCCAAGGAGTAAGCTATTAATTTTATGGCTTCAATCACCATCTTCTGTGATCTTGGAGCCAAGAAGGTAAAATCTGCCAGAAAGCGATGGGACTGGATACCATGATCTTAGTTTTTTTAATGTTGAGTTTCAATCTATCTTTTGCACTCTCCTCATTTACCCTCATCAAGAGGCTCTTTATTTCCTCTTCACTTTCTGCCATTAGAGTGGTATTGTCTGCATATCTGAAGTTTTTGATATTTCTCCCGACAATCTTAATTCTGGCTTCTGATTCATCCAGTTGGGCATTACACATGATGTTCTCTGCATATAAGTTAAATAAGCAGGGTGACAATGTACAACTCCTTTCCCAATTTTGAACCAATCCATTGTTCCATGTCGATTTCTAACTGTTACATCTTGACCTGCATACAGGTTTCTTAAGAGAGAGGTAAGGTGGTCTGATATTCCCATTCTTTAAGAATTTGCCACAGTTTGTTGTGATCCACACAATCAAAGGCTTTAGTGTAGTCAATGAAGCAGAAATAGATGCTTTTCTGGAACTCCCTTGCTTTTTCTATGATCCAGAGAATCTTGGAAATTTGATCTCTGGTTCCTCTGCCTCTTCAAAACAGAGCTTGTACTTCTAGAAGTTCTTAGTTCATATACTACTGAAGCCTGGCTTGTAGTATTTTGAGCATAACCTTGCTAGCATGTGAAATAAGTGCAATTGTACTGTAGTTTGAACATTCTTTGGTATTGAAAACTGAAACACAAAAAGATTTTTCTAATCTTGTGGCCACTGCTGAGTTTTCCTGGAATATTGAGTGCAGCACTTTTACAGCAACATCTTTTAGGATTTTAAATAGTTCATCTGGATTACCATCACCTCCACTACCTTTTTTGTTAGGAATGTTTCCTAAGGTCCACATAACTTCACACTCCAGGATGCCTAGCTCTATATCAGTGACTACACCATCATGGTTACCAGGGGCATTTAGATCTTTTCTGTATAGGTCTTCTGTATATTTTTGCCACCTCTTCTTAATCTCTTCTGCTTGTATTAGGTCCATACCATTTTTGTCCTTTATATCCCTATTTTTGCATGAAACACAAAAATCTCCAATTTGCTTGATGAGATCTCTAGTTTTTTCCAGTCTATTGTTTTCCTCTATTTCTTTGCATTGTTCATTTAAGAAGGCTTTCTTAACTCTCCTTGCTATTCTCTGGAAATCTGCATTCATTTGGGTAAATCTTGCTCTTTGTCACTTCCCTTTTGCTTTCCTTCTTTCTTCAGCTATTTATAAAGCCTCATCAGACAGCCACTTTGCTTTCTTGCATTTCTGTTTCTTTGGGATGGTTTTAATAGGTACCTCCTATACAATGTTATATACCTCCATCCATAGTTCTTCTTCAGGCACTTTGTCTCCCAGATATAATCTCTTAAATCTATTTATTACCTCCACTGTATGTGCATAAATTTCTACTATACAGTAACTGGCCTTAAAAGAATGGATGTCTGCAATTAGATTGCTTATTGTTATACAAACCATGGTATAGAAGAAGTGTTCATAATACCGCACTATGGAATCTTAACCAAAAAATATTCTTCCTACAGTGAATACAAAGATGAAATGCTAACTAAACTGAATAACTTCTATCAAGGAAGATTAGGAGATAGCTGATGCCACTGTAATCTGGTTTACCTGGGATTCAATGGCACCAAATAAGTTTGTTTAGGATTGCACAGTAAAATATTATTTTAGCTTTATAGTGAACATTTAACAGAACAGTTTCCTCTGATATCTAGATATTTTTCTCTTTTTTACAAAGAGGTTAAAGAATTGGGGGGAGAAAGTGTGGGGTAGAACTTATAGAATACAAAGCTGTTATCCTGATGGTTAATTTTTAATATGAAATGCTATGAGAAATCTGCTGCAATCCTAGTTTTGCTTGCCTAAAATAAACTTAATTGAACTTAGTAAAACAATCTTTTTCTTTTAATTTGCTTCATATACTTGCAGCAGGACTACTCACAACATTGTTACATGTTGTAGATCTAAAGAACATTGAATGGGTAAGTAACATGCTTTTCTTAAACTTGATAATAATTCAGAAGATTTTTAATGACTCGTATGCAGGCTAGATAATTCCCTTAATTGCTGCTTGTTTGTTCATTCCAATCCAGGAAGCAGGGCTCTTATTTTCTTCACTTTACTGATTTAAAATTTTGTAAGAGTATACAACCCCCCCAGTGAGACACCACCTTGCTGTGGTTGGGGGGCTTGCGTGCTCTAATGAAGATGAGAACTCTGCCAGAGGTTCAACCATGCTGGACAGGTCTCATCAGAGGAGCCAGATGAAGAGTGTCTCCCACTTATAAAAATATGAGAAGTAAATTACAGAAAT
>JANHZU010007576.1:0-30794 GCA_032468055.1 Acrochordus granulatus | reverse complement strand
ACCCAGGTGTCAACTGAGCCAGTATGGGTTTCTGTAAATTACATCTCATCATATTTTTATGGGTTATTGACTGGCGCTTCTGATGATATCTGTCCAGTATGGTTGAACTTCTGGCATAGCTCTCATCTTCTTCAAAGCACACAAACCCCACAATTGCACCAAGGTAATGCCTCACTGGGAGAATAAAGAAACTGGGACATAATTATAAATGGTCATTATATTATTGCTAAAACAACAAATCTAATGATGACCTAAGACTTTTACACAGTACTCTAATTTGCATCATGGCTGTGCACTCGATTACATCCCTTGACTCCCAACCACTCAACTTACTTCCTGAGTGCAAAACCCTAAATTCCTTCAGTTCACTCACAAGGAACAACTGTCCAGAACACAAGTGGACAATCTCGTAATCTCTCCTTCATCTGAAGGACTGCACTGGTTAGAATTCACTGCCTGGCCACCAATTATCATTGCAGTGCCATCCCTACTTCTTCAAAAACATCTGGTCTGCCATAGATCCTCACTCAGAAGCCTCAGTTTAATTCTTGAAATCTCCCATTCTTCACAACAGACAGATTTTTGATGTAAAAACAAATGTAAGGTGAACACTGATTCAGCTTGATCAGAAATAGAGATCCAAGATAAGTATACCGTGCACACTCTCGAATCTGTCAACTGTTAATTGTTACCTTGCTAGCTTCTCACTAATTAAAATAAATTGGGGTGAATAAGTCATAGCTTCAGACTTTAGGAGCCAGTTAAGGTTGTTCCCAAGATGAAGTCTGGAATTTGTGATGGATTTTGGGAAATTCAGAACAATGTGTTACCATCACCAGATACAGAATCATGATTGTTCCCACATGTTTTATTTATTGATTGATTATGTGCTATTTGGCCAGTTTGGGCTGCATATACAATAGAAAGCAAAAGGATCTACAGAGAGGGTCTTTGCTGAACGACTGAGTTTAAGCATCTCTGTTTCTAGGGCGACTCTTTTTTGTGTGACACTGATTACTCGCTCCACTAAAGAAGTAGAATAGTCTGCATACTAATTGCAATTCTACAAATGTGCATTAGAGGGCAGTGGAACAATGTTCATCTTTTGAAAACAATATATATCTTTGTAAGAAGGGAATGTTATAAAAGTTTGGCAGAGAATTTGAGAATTAAGCTTGTATCTTTCATCCCTGGTTTAAAAAGATACTCTCTTTGTAATTATTTCAACTCCCAGAAAGCTATTCTGTGTGGCTACCTAGTTCTCAATCTGATAGTAGTGTTCAGGACTTGGTTTTAATTTACACTTATAAATGCCTGCAAGATTAGGGCCCCAGTGGCCTAGTGGCTAAGACAGTGGTCTTCTTGGCCATTAGGTTAGCAGCCTAACCTAAGTTCAAGACCCAAGTGCCGCATAATAAGATGAGCTCCTTTATTTATCCCAGTTCCTGCCATTGTAGTGGTTTGAAAGCATGCAAAATGCATGTAGATAAATAGGTGCCATCTAAATTGGTGGGAAGGTAACAACATTCTGTGCACTTCAGTTTATAGTCATGCCGGCTACATGACCACAGAAGTATCTTCTGACAACGCTGCCTCTTCGACTACAAAATGGAGATGAGCACCTTCCCTAGAGTCAGACACGACTGAAAGGGGAAATCTTTCCCTTTTATGCCTGCAAGACTGTCGATATTCTCTATAGTCAACTGTACATTGTGAAGACTAAAAATCATAGGAGAGCAAATGTGTTTGCTTCTGCCCCTTCATCCTTTGATTTTAATATGAGCCGAGACTTATAGAATCTGACTTGAATGATAGGACTTTGGCACATCCAAAGATTCAATTTGAAAACAGCTTATAGACAATGAATTTCTCTTCAGTTAGTGAACCTTCTCGCCTTCCAAATGTGGGAAGATAGCAATGTAGTGCTAGAAAATCTGGATTGTAAAGAAATGACATAAGAAACAAAGTCCAAGTAAATGCAAGATGTTCTTACATCTGAAAGAAGATAGATGTTTATCTCCACCCTCAATGTACAGAGAAAGAGGTTTCTATCCACTAGAATTATTATTTCAGTTTTTGAAATACTAGTAGTTATGCTGTGAAGAGGATCAATAGCCCCTGTGGGTGCTCAGAAAGAGAAGGAATGGATATGCTTCATGGGATGTGAATCTCTAGAAAAGCCTGCACCATTCAGACTATATTTATAATTATTTACTTATATATTTTATGCATTATATAAAGCACTGGCAATCACATAGAAAGAAACTGAGAAGAATTGATACATCATAATTATTTATCATTAAGGTCTCTTTGGTAACAATGTGAACACTCATTGGTAACAACATTTAAGCAACAGCAGAATGTGTATTCAGTATTTTTTTGAAAAAGAAATGAATTTATTTTTAATAAACTGTCAAGTAATCCTGCCCAAATCTGGTGCATATTGTGGAGTAAAGGATTTCCAGAAATAGTTCCAAAGTTTTCCTGGCAGGCCCTTTAGAGAAATACTTTTGATTGTTTCACCTTAATTGGTACATGTGATTAAGATTGCTTAACAATTTTATTAAGTCATTGTTTACATAACTCCTTTGTTTTCCATGAAAATATTCTACAATGGTTTTAACTTGAAGTAACCACAGGAACCAAAGAAATAAAAGATACTTTAGTACTCATACATTGGTGAGCTGGGTAAAAGTGACTGGGCCAGGCTAAGGTCCATTATAGTCTTCAGACTTATTTACAAACAAGGAGAATATAATGGAGTCCAAAGCAATCTTTAGTATTAAAAATGTATATTGGAATGAGTACAAAGGTAGAAGCAGAGTTAAACTTCCTATGGACAATGGCAGTCTAATAGTCACATGTGGGAATGGCCTTTCAACATAACTGTTAAGATTAAAAATGAGTTTTTGGGATTAGGGTTCCTTGACTTATTTGGTTCACTATAATTGGGGACAGCTTTTAAATAGATTTTAATAATGAGAGGTAGTCCTTTATTTATATCAATAATTAATATTATGTTGGAATTCTATCATAATAAATATCTTATTTAGGGTTAAAATTTAAGTTGGAATCAGGGTGAAGTTAGAATTAGGCTTCCTTGAGATTTGTCATTAAATTTAATCACAGCTTCTGCTTTTGGAAGAGATCTTAAGAGTTAGAAGTGGTCTTAGATTCTCCTTATATGAATGTGTGGAATGCCTGCTGGAGTAACATTGGGTAGACATTTTCACTTTATTTGGGGAAAAGAGGGATAGGCTTCCTTGAGGTCTTTGGGTCAAAATATAGTGAAGCATTCTTTCAGACAAGTTTTAATGAATAAGTATAGCCTTTTGAGTTGGTGATGTTACGCATAATTGCCAAGAGTAACTTTTAGGGTTGAAATTTCTGTTGGATAAAGATAAAGGTAGCATCAGCATCAGGCTTCCTTGAGTTTTTGGTTTAATTTAATGGCACAGTTAGCTTTAGGGTGAATTTGTATGGTTAATGGTACTCTTAGAGTATGTGAGGTGTACCTACCAGAGGATCTACCAGGGTTAAACATTTACATTGTAATAAGTGTGAAATTTGGATTAGATTAAGCTTCCTTGAATTGTATGCTTAAATGTAATTACAGGTTTTACTTTCAAGTGACTCTTTAAAGGTAGTGGTAGAATTATGATGTGTAGGAGTTGCCTTTTAAGGTTAATTTTCAATGTAAAAATTATCCTGAAGGAGTGGTTATAATTAGGCTTTCTTGAGCTATATGATTCAAAACTGGACAAGAGGTGTAACATTTGAAATGAATATGTCAAGAATACCATATTTCAATTTCTAAGGCCCCTACAACTCAAGACCAACCCTAATTGCAGTAAGCAACTGGCACATTTGTGACTACCTACTAATCCTACAATAGTAAACAATCCAAAATTGTCATCCTCCAATGACCAGTTTTGTAAGCTGTCCCAAAAACATTCCAGTAAGCAGGTTGTATGAATAAAATTTATCCTCCAGAGTGGCAGCTATAGATAGGAACCAGGCAGTGCATGTGAGAAGTTAACACCTGGAGAATTGCAGAGCTCAGGTGACTCCCGCACTTAGTCACAATCCCACGCCTTATCAGAGCACCACCAAAAGTCTGCACATACCAGAGGACCAAGATATTTGAAGGCCAGTCTCTCCATCACTGAAAGGCTGCTTATCTATTCTTGCCATGCACTAACTTGAATTTGCTTCAGAGCACAATCCAACATTCCAACAAATATATATCTTCCAAAATCTGACGAGACTTGTCCAAAGAAAAATCAGCCTACTAATGTTGACTGATCTAGTGTCCAGTGGCATTTGACTCCTCTCCCTTCCAATCATGTTCTTGGGGGGAAACTATGTTGCTGTCTTTAAGGGTAACTTTTTGTGTTCAAGATTTGTATTGCAATTAGGGTAAAATTAGAATTAAGCTTCCTTGAGGTTTGTGGGTAAGTTTAATGGCATGATTATCTTTTAAGTGAGTTTTTATGCTTAATCATAGTTGTAAAACCATATTATCAATGGAGTGCCTGTCAGGATAATTTTTAGGTTTTCTTATTTTTATTGGGATGATTCTAAAGTTAGGTTTAGGTTTCAGATTTTTTGAGGTCTGTGGTTCCTTATATATAATGAGAGACATTTTGTGGTCATTTTAAGAATAGCGATAATCTTTGGACTGGTTATATAGGGAATTTCTGATGGAATAAATGTTGGGATTAAAATATCTTTTAGATTTATTGGGTTATGCTTCCTTGAGTTTTGTTAGCTATAATGGAAATATTTGTTTGGGGGTTAGTTTTTATGGTTAGTGGTAGGATTAAAGTTTGTTACATTGGGCTTATCTTCAAAGTAAACTTTTAGGGTTAATGATCTGAATTAGGATTAAGTTGAATTTAGGGCTGAGTTTTCTAGATTTCTGTGGTTAAATCTAATAGCAAGGTTAGCCTTTAGGTGAATTTTTAGAATTAATGGTAGATCTTAGAAATGTATTCTCTGGAAAATGTTTGTAGTGTTAACATTTCTATTAGATTTAACATGAGGATAGATTTATAGTACTCTTAGGCCCCTTCAAGGTTTTTGTACAAGTCTGAGGATTTGCTTGCAAGAAAATGTTTATAGTTTGTTTTAGTCCTAGAACTACATTATAAGAGGATTGCTAATGTGGTGATTTTTAATGTTAAATATTTGTATTGGAATTAGTGTGGAGATAAGGTTAGATTAGATTATCTTGAGGTCTCTAGCCAAAAATGGTTCAAGACATAGCTTTTTTCAAGTTTTTATTATTTATAGGAGTGTTGATAGGACTGAATATTGCTTTTGAGAGAAACAACAAAATCACCAAGGTTTCTGTTCCAAAGGTGCATTAGAATAATTCCAGAAAATTATTTTGGATTTTCAGGAACAACTAATAATTACAGAATATGGAACAACTAATAATTATAGAAGATGCTTAGCAACAACCCATTTTGTAAGAAGAAGCTTGAATTGTTCATATCATGGGGGCGTTTTTGCAAGAAGACTGATTTTATATTTACACAACCATAGGTCATAATGATACTGAATTTATTCCTCCTTTAAAATAATGTTTTCAACTCAGCTCTCAAAGGTAAAAATAGCTTGAGAGAGTTATAGCATCTATGAAAGTTCAAATAAACACTTATACCGCATTGTTACAAAGAGATTAGAAATGTTCTGACTTTGTTTTCCAAGACTGGTTCAAACTAGCCAAAGGCTGGTTTGCTGCTGAATGATGGTGATTATGTTTCTGTCCTGATAAATAATTCAGCAGGTTGCCAAGGTCCTGGGTAGTCTGAACATTTTAGTCTTACTAGTTAAAAAATGTCATGTGTTAGAAATAATGGCATAAATGTATCCCCACGCAGTGCTATTTTAACATTTCTACCTCCTCTTCCCACAGTTGCTACATAAATACTTGGGTTGTTGATATGGTGACAGGAAAGTGATGATACTCAACAAAATGGCAGATGAACCACCTTTTTAATACTGGTGAATACATTTCAATGATCTGTGCTATGTTAGGTTGTCTTAGTCTTCAGCAAGATCTGCTTCAATATTCTGTTTGTAAATTGAAAGTGGGGTGAATTGTTGAATCATGGGAAAGCAACATTCAGATAAACCATTGAGCAAACTCCATATCCATAATAGTACATAATAGTAAGGAAAACAAGCTTTGTAAAGAAAACACAGGGAATCAAATTTACTGTATACAAATCAGAAAATAACATTATTAAAATTTACAAAATCAATAAAAAATGAATGATAGTGACTACAAATTTGACAGGCAGTATAATAGAATGTACTGACAATTAGAGAAGTCAAACCTTTCTGATCTGATTAACAGGTTCTGAGGGTTAAATAAGCTTGAGCATCCTGAAAAATTAACTATTAAAACATTATATAATGTGAATGAATGACCTTATAGAGACAACAATATAAAAGAAAATAGTGTATGGACTTGACTCCCCTTACATGAATAGAACTGGCTTTCTTATATTTTCTTATATTTCCCATCCAGTAGAGTTGTTAGTTACATATTAAACATGCTAATGTAAAAGAGATGTGGAAAGACAGAAGATGGAATCCGTAAATTAGATATTTTAAAGGAAGAATTGCAGCTCATGTAATATGAAGTGTAATAAATACATTGGCTGTATTAAGGAAGTTCTTCTCTGGAGGAAAAAAGATGGGAGAACATGGAAGCAAAAAATGCTGGGAGATGTCTTAAAGCTCAGCATTCCCATCATGTAAGCCTCCTTCCACAGCTAAGCTGATTTTCTTCCTGTTTCTAGGCTGAGGGTTTCTAGGCTGAGTCTATGTTTTTTAATGATTTTTGGGAAATCTTAGGTCACCTCTTGAATGTGGAGCTCTCTCCTAGATCAGTGAAGCTATCTTGATATTTTTCTCAATGGAGTCACAAATTCTTGCAACAAAGCTGCTGAGTTGGCTTTTTTCTGCTGACATGAGCAACATGCAACAAAATATTGCATCAGGCTTCTTCGTAATCTTCCTTTTCCCCACATCATACCAAAGAGAAACATCCATTTAATCTTCAGCCAGACTAAATGCTTTAAGGAAAAGCATCAAGCTCCATAACTATGGTATCATGCCATCATCTCAGATTTTAATGGAAATTTAGGTAGAAAAAGTATTAAAATGTGTCTTGACAGCTAGCAAGCTTTCCTATCATAACCACTCAGGTTTTAGTTTGGGTTCATTTTATAAAACAGCCAATGCTGCTCAGCTGGAGGGAACACTGGTTCATTTCATTCCCTCCCAGGACTTAAGATTCTGAGTTCAGCAAGAGTAAGCTCAGTGACAATGATTGCATGACCTACCACCATTTAAGCAAAACATCAGTCACTGAGTAGTGGGCAAATGTTTTCTTCAGAAGATACCTGACATCTCATAGATTCCAAGGTAGAAGAGAAGAAAGAATTCAAAAACTTAATGTTCATGCACTCTTATTTTCCTAATGATAACAGATAAATCATCATGCCTGGATTAAGATCAAGAGACTCGGGGACTGGATCTGACAGGCAACTAAGCAATTATCTATCAACGGATATAATAGTTGGACACCAATTGTTAGAAGAATGCGTCATCCTTGGATCTACCTGAAGATTAGCTTCTCCAGGTCAGCCACACAGCAATCTACTTTTCTGGCTGGTTGGCATGACTTCTCTTTAATCTTCTGATGCTGACCCAGCCACACATATACCCCATCCCGAACATCTTATTTCCCCCCACAGGCTCTTACTTGGACAGAAGAAATGATGGTTTCCATGTTAGCAACTGGTTGTTTATGAAATTCTAGCATACTGTGAGAAAATCTTTTTGTATGCCTTTCCATGCGTAGGTGGTTTTGGAGAAGGGGAAGGGAAAGAATTTAAAGATGTGATTTTCTGTCCATTGTCTAAAATGTATAAGGACTCAATCTGTGGAGATTTTAATCATTTGTTAGAAATACAGAGAATTATGCCTGAAAGTGAAGGCTTCTGGTTTAATAAATTCAAAAGGATGTTTTTTGCCACCCAGTTATAGTTTATATACGGGTTTTAAATCCAATAACTTTATTTCAGAGTTGTCCTGTTTCAACCATCTTTTTAAACTGTCATCTTCTGATACACTAAATAATGATAAGAAAAGCATATATTTTCACTCTTCAGTTCTCAAATCTTTAAAAGTTACACTGTTCTCTCCTATCTGTGAGTTAGTACAACACTAAACTGGAATTGATTTTGTGGTCTCTGTTGCCAGTCCAATATCCTCTGTTGGGGCTTGCAACCAGAGGCTAGTATCCTCATTTCCTGTACAGAGAAAGTTGCCTCCCTCTACCTTCTCAACGGCACCAGCCTGACAAGAAAACCATCTATCCATTACAGCAAAGAGGTTTTAACAGATGGCTAGATGGGTTTAGCAATCTGTCACAACTCTTTCTTCATCTTCAGATCAATTGCCCAGGCTGAAAACGGTGACTTTTTAAACTGCTAGGTCTCCGAGCCAACCCTAGTTCAGAGGCCAGAATCATCCTAAATAGCTCAAATCTCTGTTGGTCACTTCAAAGCCCAGTCCTCTTTTGACATCTTTTCTTTAGGCTGGTTTTCTAGAAAGAGCGCTAACCCTGTGTTCAATAACACCTGATACAGGGGAAGAACAGTGTTTGAAAGCCATAAGTGGCCAACAGATTCCATGTCAATTTCAGCTCCTGTGGGTCACCTGACAGTCCTGGGGCAAAATGGTAGGTGATCTTTTCAAATGAAATCATTCCAAAGTAAAACTGCCTTGTAAGGCTGACTGCTTATAAACAAAGCACTACAAACACGTGTGACAGCTAAGGACAACTTAAACATGCAAATAATATGGGCAGAGGACAGGAGGACAACATTATAAGGGACCAATTGAAAAATGAGGTTGTTGGCATGTAATCATATCATGGCTCGGAGGAAGTAGAGAATGATTTTTAGAACTTCAGTAATAACAATATTTAAATGTTAGAAATGCAGTTTGACAAGACTGACTCCAAAATTTGCTTGTAATTTTGTATGAAAAGGGCATATATACTACTTGATACAAAAAAGCCTATGAACTTGCTATAACTTATTCATTGTTATCAGAAAATAACATCAGAATTGTCATAAAAGCCAGTACAATCCTTGATCCTGTACTATTTTTTCAAAACTGTCTCTACCTAAGGTTATAAATGCCCTTCTGTATTCTTTGGGAATGCAAAATCTTTCATTTTTGCTACATGAAAATTAATATTCAGTTTCCAGGCATGGGTAGTCATAGTGAGGAGCATGGTGATACTTTTTGAACCCTGCTATTGAACATAAAGTTGCACGCTACTTCAAATGCATCTGGTATATTTGCAAAATTCACCAGCACTGCCAAAGTAATCACCTTAATTCTTAGGTACAATTCAACGGAATAGATTTTAGGGCTCTAAAAAGATAGCTGCAAAGTACTTTGGAAAGCAAAAATTGAAGCCAAGCCACTGGAATGGGAAATCCAATCTTGAGTACTTGTGATCCAGGCCTCATGGGATAATCAAAGATCACTCTTCACAAAATTGTTATGTTGTACTACTCATCTCAAAATATGTACCAACACACCTATTTAAGGGTAAAATAAATTGGTCCAATATACTCAAGGGAAAGTTTGTTCAAAAATACATATTTAAATAGAAGTTCAGCTAAGTTGGATAGATTTTTTAAAATCTGTGGCTGATGCAGAAATGGGTCAGAAAGACCTTATATGTGTGACTGTTAGACAAATTGGGGTACAAAGAAAACTAAAATGTCATTTATAAAAGTATCAGACTGCACTTTTTCTCAGAGTAAAATCATGGTGTTTCATTTTTGATAACATAACTAAATTTTAGTTTGTTTGTTTGAAGCTGAAAAATATAAGCAGGTGATTCATTAAAAATTCTGTAGGCAAAATAAAGGTATTTATTTTCATTCTCTGCTGTAACTTATGCATGTGTTTAAATTGATGGTTGGCTTTGTTATGGAGTTTGACAGATTTGCCAGACCCCAGCAGAAGAACAAAGAAAACTTCAAAAATACTTAAGTTGTATGAGCATGCCAGCTTTAAACAATTTTCTCCGACTCATCTTACCTTTCCTCTTTTTTTAAAAAAAATCTCAAGTTATTTGGTTTTATGGAGCAAATGTATTTCTGCATTATTTCAGGCTGTGAGTCTTCCACCAATGTTATATTTCAAAAAGCGACGGCTGCAGTGAATGAGATCTTTAAGAGCCTCAGGGACATTATGAGAGCTCGGACACACATGAAACAGTTTAATTCTGTACATACCCCAGGAAGCCACAGCCAACAGGCAAGTCAACATGTGTTTTTCTAATCAGTTTCCATCTCTTTTATTTTGGCATGTAACCAAAATTACATTTTGCTGAACGTGACCAATTGTCTGGTGTTCAAATATAAAATACATTTTGCTCTCCAGAAGTGGGTTTTTAGAGTACATCTTGCCTCCATGTGCTATCACGTTTTTTAGAGTAACTGCTTAAACTGAAGTAATTAATTTGAATGATGGCAGCTTTACAATTGCCATCCCAGCAGTATTCCCATAAACTTCTAAAAGCATACAGATTAAAGAATAAAATCTCTCTCTATACATTGCCTTTCTGCTGTAGTGAACACTTGCTATGACTTCAACATCTAAAAATAAAAATGAGATATTAAGATTTATCATAATGGATTTAAATGAATACAGATTAAAACAATTAGAAGCCTGTCAAAAGAGACGTGTCTTTACAAATGTTCTAATCACTGAGCAATAGGAGGGGGTCCATTCCATACATAACCTTTAGAGTTACAGAGGGAAGACTTCTTCCATCTGCCCAAAAGGTAGATCTTGCACAGCAGGGATATCTTCAAAAGAACATCTCCTGCTGATCTGAATAACAGTTTATATCAAGAAATGTGGACCAAGATAATCAGTCCCTAAACTATTCAGGACTTTTAAAACAGCTCCCTAAATAGTATCCAAGACAGAACTATATCTTCTTCCAATTAGCAGCCTAGCTCCCAATGCATTCTGCATTAAGGGTAGGCCATGTACAACATTTTGCAGCAGTCAAAGCAGCATGTAAACCAGATATACTATAAATTATGATTGGCTCAGAAACAGATACAGACTGTGCATCAGGCATAACTGTATAAAACCACCCCTTGTCACAGCTGTCCTATGCAAAAACTATTACAGCTGAGGATCAAGGAGTAGGCCAGACTTCTAAACTCTGCTCTTTCAGAGGAATTGCAACTGCATTCAAAGGAGGATAAACCTAAATCCCCAAAGTCAGTCTTCTGTTTATCAATAGCACCCCCATCTTTTTGGATTTAAATTAGATTTATTCACTTTCATCCAGCCCGTTAGTGAATTTAAGCAGCACCTAAAGGTACTAACTGCTTCCTTCATCTTTGCTGTCGATGAACAATGGTCCTGGATCTCATCAGCATAGTCCTCATCAAACACTTTCTAGTGGTTTTATACAGATTTTGAAGAACATGGTGAGCAAGATGGAGTCCTATAAGACAATGTAGGTCCCTTCTGTGATGTCACTGTGTTTGTACCCTATCATCTTCCAACCCAATATTTTATGCTGTCACCTTGATGGGGTAGCAAATTCCAAGTACAGAAGTTTCAGATGCAGAACAAAGGCAGTAGGCTTACTTTAATCTTAGTATAATTTATACTCAAGCTATATTCCCAAACCGTATATGAAACATGTACCATCCTTAGTGGATAGTTAACCAAATGTTAGGGAATTTAAGCCTCAATGATAAATATTTACTAATATGTTCCATTTCTTACACATGACTTCCTTTCCAAACGATTCTCAAAAAAACTATTATATGAAGAAACTAGTTATTCTTTTTAATTCCATACATTTGCTGTTTTGATATCTTGTCCATATGCCTCACATTGCATAAATATGCGTCCTGTTGAGTTCACAACAATAAGCAGTCAATAAAGATTTGCATCCCCTAAGATGAATGTAAAAATGTGTACATTATAGGAGGTTTTGGCTACTGCAACTAATTTGTGCCTAGTTAGGAGAAAAAAAGATGTTGATGTTCTAAAATTCTGGATGAGGAAATACATTTTGATGGCCATAATTGCTTTAGAAAATGATTTTTCTTTTAAATTGTTCAGATTAAGTGGTTAGTTTCTCTTTTGTTTCTCATTTTTTTCCCTAAGGTAAGTGGTATTTCCTTTTATAATTTATACAACTTAACCCTGCATGTGTTTTCTCAGAAAATGAAAGAGGGGCTTTCTTGGAATAGCAAAAATAAGAAAATGGTGCCTGCCATTAATTTTCGTAAATTATAAGCTTCCTAAGTAAATTATTGTTATTCATACTTTAGATTTACAATATAGTAATTGCATAAATCCAAAAAACAAAATAAGGTAGTTTTTTCACTAAAAGCTTTTAATTATGTTGCAGTTTAATCCTGCATCATTCTAATAATGTATTGTACGTTTATATCATGACATACATTATTTTTAACCACAGGTATATTCAAAAGTATGGTCTTCCAATGTGATTTTCATGGAATTTAAACCATCCAGCTTCAGTAATGATTAAAACAGCAAATTTGAAGAAAATTCACAAAAGAATTTTGTGTAATCATCAGTGAAACTATTTATCTAACAATCAATTGTTCTTTGTTTAGAATATAATTAGAGAGGGCAGAGTGGTGAAGCAGTTAAGATATTGAGCTTGTCGGCCAGAAGGTCGACAGCTCAAGTTTGAAACCCAAGTGCCACTGTGTGATGGGGTGAGCTCCCATTACTTTCCCTTGCTCCTGCCAACCTAGCAGTTCAAAAGCATGTAAAAATGCAAATAGATAACTATGGACCACTTAATCCAGTGGGAAAGGTAAGCACCTTGGCATTTAGACATGATGGCCACGTGACCACGAAAGTATCTTTGGTCAGACAGAAGTGTCTTTGGCTCCCTTGGCTGTAAATCAGAGATGAGCACCACCTCCTAGAATCAGCCACAACTGGCAAGGAAAACCTTTACTGTAAAAAACATGTTGATTGTGAGCCACCAAGAGTTCATTAGGAGATTGGTGGCATATAAATATGATGTATAAATAAATAAAGTTGGTGGAGGAGCTGCATAGGTAGGCAGTCAACAAATTGGTTAAAAGGCCAGATTTACTCAGCCTTTTGTCTCAACTAATGGCACCATTTCCTGTAATAAATGAGCAGATACTCCAAATGTGCTTCTGTTTATCTCAGTATAATATTTCCACATTTGGGAAATGTTCAAATGAACAGTTGGGATGTTCAAGTGAATCTCAAACCCGTAAGACAAAGTGGGTGATTCTATAACCATGAAATAAGCTCCCTCCTGAAGAGGCATTGCTGGACCTAACCATCCTGGATAATTTTTCTCCAGTTTCCATCCTTCCCTTTTATTTCTCCATGTAGAAATGTGGTCTGGTTTTAGTACAGAGGAGAAATACGGATTTCAAGTCTGGTCATAATACTGAGATAGGATTGATTGCACTGGTTGATGACCTATGGTGGAGCTGGTGCAATTGTCCTGATCCTCCTAGATTTTTCAGTCTTTCAGTACCTTCAATCATGGTATCCTTCTGGACCAACTGCAGGAATGTGAATGGGGTTATGATGTTGTGCCAGTTGTCCTTTCTCCAGATCTGTTCCAGCTGGTGTGCAAGGGGAGGAAATCAAGCCCAAAACAACTGATTTACAGGTGCCTCAGAGATTGACATTCTCATTCTTTCTGTTTAAATTCTACATGAGGCTACTGGGATAGGTCATCCACAAATTTGGGGTCAGGTATCATGAGTATCCTGATCATACTTAGTTGTATATTTTGATCCATAGCTAAGAAAACAGTTGTGTTAAGGTCTTATCTAATGCCTGGAAGCTGTTGAGTCTGAATTGGGAGCAAAAGACTCAGACAAACCTTAGCAAGACCAAGTGGCTATACTGCTTGGTTATCCTAGTTCTTTTTAGTCCTGAATGAAGAAGCATTGATTAATCTGGGGTCTTCCTGGACTTTCAGCTCCTGTTTGAGGAGCAAATGGCAATTGCGGCCAAGAAAGCTTTTGTATGTGTTCAAATTGTGAGCTATTTGCCCCCATTGATTGAGACTCCCTCCTTACAGGCACTCATTCCTCACTTAGTAGACAATCCATGAGACAAAATGGCATTTAACTCATATTTAATTTAATTCAATTAATACCTTTGTTTTATCCCAATGAATTCACTTTGCTGCCATTAAGGTCTCTCTATATAAAGGACTTTCCTTTTCTATCACTTTAAAAGATTTAATAATTTTCCTCCAATCCTGGAGGGTCCATTAATTTGTTTGGGGGGGAAGGGAAGTATATGTGGCCCAGAATCTGCAGATTGAACTTGTTATTTACAGTATGAAGAAATCTGAATTTCCTTTGTCATAGCCTGTAAATTTTGAATAAGAGGATGATGACTAGGATGAAACTCTTTCAAGGAGCATGCTTCTAACTGCATGCTGTGGCAAAGTCTGGAATCTGTCATTTATATTTCTTAAACCCTAAGTATATAATCCGAGTACTGTATGGATGCATTCACTCTCATTACTGCAGAAATGCATTAGCTGATTTAATGGATTCCCATTTTTGACAATAGGAGACAAACTTGATTCCAATCTTATACAAAGCAGGAATGAAATGAATGAATGTCATTTCAGATCTATTGTTTGAGTAAATGCAGCTATTGTAGACTATATTCTTTCTATGCAGTTTTTCCCACTTCAAATTTCATTTAAATTGAACTGGCTAATTTTATATTTTCAGAGAAGCTGAACAGTTGTATTTTTTACAGAGCCATTAACCAGAAGTAAACATTTAGACTGATACTTGGAGACCCTCCTTAAATCTCTATCAGCTAGAGATTATTTTTTTTCTCAATACAAGTAGGAGAATAAATATGAATTAGTTTACCTCTAATTGGAAGCACAGTTTAAACATCTGTTGAGAGCATAATCTCTTTGTCTCACTATCTTTTCATTAAAAATACTAACTAGTCATTATCCTTCAATATCTTGGGGAAAACAATCTATTTGTCCATTTGCTACTAATTATATTTATCTTGAAGAATGCAATACATTTATTTTTAACAACTTGGGATGATTTTTTTAAAGGCATCTTACAGACCATTGTTAAAGCAAGTGATGGAAGAAATATGTAATCCTGATCGACCTGACCCTGTTGATATTGAGCACATGTCTTCTGGGCTCACAGATCTTCTGAAAACAGGATTCAGTATGTTTATGAAGGTAAAGTAACCATACAGTATATATCATCATAATGACAGTAGATAAATTCATTTACTCAGACCTATTTATTTCCTAGTTGAAATTTGTATTTTTGGGGTGACGTTGCAAGATCAGTAATAAAGTATATAACATTATCAGATGATGGGAGTGGAGAGACTCATCAGTACCCAACTTCTACATCCTGTATATGGCAGATGTTGTTTTTCTTTCCCATTAACTAATAGAATTTTAGTGGTATAATTGAGTATGTTAAGAAATTTAAGAAACATATTATAGGAATTAAATATACACTCCAATATCCTGTTTTCCTCATAGCTCTCTGATTTCCTGGAAGAAAGGAGAAATACAAAGGTAACAAAAAATAAATAATGAAATAATGATGATTTTATACATTCACATCTCTATATTGTAATTACCATAATTTCATTTTTTTAAAAAACATTCTGGATTGAAAAATAAAGAAAATCTTCTGTTTCCCTGCATCATAAAAATCAAACCTTTTAAGAGTTCATTAGATTCCTTTTGTAGTGTTACTTAAGTTGTTTCGTGTAACTTACAGGTGGCAGTAGGTTTTCTTCTTGTCATTGAGAGAAAGCACTTTGGTTTCCAAGGTCAATTTATCTCCATGAATTGAAAGACAAGAATATCTCTGAGAGAGATGGAAGGTTTAAAAATATTATGAATAAATAAAAATAATATTTAAGAAAAGTAAGTTGTCAAAGTACCTCTGCATTTTTTGTGATCTAGATCATTTTTTATCAAAAGATTAGTGAATATGTGTTATTTGCAAAATGGTACCATGAATTTCTGAGCTTTTTGCACAGAAAAAACAAGATGTTCATTGTTGCATTTGTTAAACTGAAATATTCCCCAAATAAAAGTGGATTTTCAATTGTTACATTTGCCACCCTTCAAGTTGAATGTGGTTGCGAAAAGTTGTACTTGGCTGTCAAAATGTGAAAACATTCCTTGTTTTCCAAATCCGGCATGGTAGTGATAGAGAAGCATAGTATCGAAAGGTTCTTCTAACTTCTCCCCTCTCCCCAAAAAACAGGACAAAGTTTGTACACATGCATTTCATCTCTGTCACAGAAAATATACACAGGACAAGTGTGTGACCTGCTGGAGTGAAAGAACTGCAGTGTATTTTAAGCAGTAAATATTTTAAGCAACGCTCATCCATATGAAAAGGATTTAAGGTTTTAAGAACAGGCATAGAGGGTAATGAACTGTACAGTGAATTATAAGCAGTAATGACTGTGTTCAAAAGATTTCTCAAAATAGCTCCCTGAGGATAGAAAAATAAATCAAGCCTAACTAGGCATTTCCAAATTAGAATGAAAAAAAGTATTTATCTTTGAGCCAATTGCGAATCTTATTTATTTATTTTCTGCCTTTATTATTTTTACAAATAACTCAAGGTAGCAAACATATTTAACACACCTTCTTCTTCCTGTTTTCCCCACAACAACAACCCTGTGAGGTGAGAGAGAATTACCTCCCCCGGGATCACCCAACTGGCTTTCATGGCTAAAGTGGGACAAGAACCCACGACTTCTGATTTCTAGCTTGTTGCTTAACCACGAGACCAAACTGCCTTATTCAATTTCTATAATTGCCCATCTCAATCAATGGCTCTGTTCTGGGTATAGAATGTGGGAGAAATTCCAATTTAACTAAATTTAATTTCCTGAGCTGACTTGCAATTACACTGTATTTTTAATTCCCAAATTTTCCAGTTGTGTTCCTCAGCATAAATAAAGTAGCCTACAAAAATACATATGAACAAGAGGTGTGCAGAAAATTTCATTATGTTATGTACTCAATTTATTATTGTTTACTTTATTTCTTATTTATAAAATAAGTGTCCTGTCTTCTTATCACTTCAGAAAACTAATGCCAAAAACCATTGAAGCAAAATAAATTTAATGCTGGAAAAAATGAGAAATGGAGCAAAATCACCATTCCTGGATTTGTCTCTTTCTGTTTCAAGATCCTATAATTGTATCCAGCTGTTTTTCATTACATCTGTAGTCAAAGTTTCTCCTGAGGCCACATCCAGACTGACTAGTCTCTCTCTTTTTGACTCCAAATAATGCAAATCCATTCTGGCATTCCCAAGGCAGGATAAATATATATAGAAACATGTTGCAGAAATCCATCCCATCAGCCTGAATTTCATTTCAAGAACATATATCCACACCCAAAGTTGATGTTTCTAAATATGATTTTTCTTCTTGATGAACTTGAATTTAAAAGTAAGGATGGGCAGTAACCAGGCTATAAAATATTCTTATTTTCTAGCTGGATTGTAATTCACAAAGCAATGACTATGATCTGTAGACTAAATATTCTTTCATGCAGCTTCATAAATAAGATGCAAAATTAATGGCCTACAGAAAAAAATATTAATAATAGATGGATGGAGATATCAATGTAACTTCCAGGATTTTTGTAATTTTATGCAGGAGAGAGATTTTCCTCTTCTTTCATCTACAAAGAAGATGACTCTTTTGGCAGATTGGGGTTTCTGTGTTTTATTCCTCTTTTACCCAGTCATTTAACTTGCTTTTCATTTAGAAAGAGCATTAATATAGTCTCTGATGTTACCTAGTTAGCTAGATAATTTATCACAAAAATATGAATAAAAGCATTATTTAAGCTTACTCTAGAGTTTCAAATACAGTTCGCTTATTATTTAGCTATGAAGATTTTTAAGTTCTTCCCTGATAAGGATATATTGCATACATTGATTTTTTAGAATAATTTGCATTTTGTAATGAAGCAGTTGTTTGGTGGCAGTTTAAAATAGGCTGAATGTTTGGATGTATTTAATACTAGAGGTAGGCAATTTGGGGGCAGTATTGATGACATTCACCCTTTTGAATTTTGTGGGCCATATTCCATGAATAGTGTGGACACCAAATAGACAGCATGTTCCATGGATGGTGTGCGGACACCAAATAGATAGCAGTAGCAATCTATAAAAGCAAATTTATAACTTTACAAAAAAATAATAAATTTGACATTCCTAAAACAAGAGTAATAGATGATGGTTATTTACTTATTTATTAATGTGGTGATCCATCCACTATATAAACTGTATAACTGAAAACCATCATAAAAAAACATAACAAAAATTTAAGAACACATTATAAAACCAAACCAAGAGAGACCAATAGTAGATCAGTTTGGTCTAGTGGTTAAGTTAACAGACTAGAAACCAGGAGGTTGTAAGTTTTAGTCCCATTGATGTTATGAAAGCTAACTGAGTGAACTTGGGCCAGTCACTTTCTCTCAGCCCAACCTACCTCACAGGGTTGCTATTGTGGGGAAAATAGGAAGAGGAAGGTATATTAAATATGTTTTCCACCTTGAGTTTATAAACTAATAAAGGTGGGATACAAATTAATAAATACAGTAAAAAATAAATATCTCACAGGAAGGAATTAAAGAATCACATATCTAATACAGAGTCACAAGTCACCATGACCCAGAATAGCTAGAATGGGAGGGGGGACGTTACATCTTTTCTGAAAGACAGCATGGTCAAAGATTAGGTAAGGTAGGTGATTGAACAGGTACATTTCCTATGAGATAGCATACTTTTGTTGATGGTATGTTGATCCTACCAGATATTACATATTATTTATATAGAAGCTTTTGAGTCATTCTTGACTCTGAATAAATCCATTCAGTTTTTGGCAACATTTTGGAAAGTAGGTTGTCCTTGCTTTTTTCCCAGGCTTCAGAGAGAATGACCGGGCAAAGTCACCCACTGAGTTCATGCCTAAGGCAGGATTAGAACTCATAGACTCCCAGTCTCTGGCCTGATGCCTTTCACTATTACACTCAACTAGCTCCCACCATATCTTATAAGATGGCAGAAACAAATGAAGAGAGGGATTCCTCTAGTTATCCAGACTATCCCAAAAGGCTTTATAAATGAAAACAAACAATTTGAATTGCATCCAGAACCCAACTGGTAGCCCATGCAGTCCACAAAGTAGATGTATCACATGAGCAAGCAGAAGTGTGCCCATGTCTCTTGGACGAACTATGGTTTCTAGATGGTCTTTAAAGGCAACTCCGAGTAAGACACATTACAATTGTGCAGGTACAGGTGACTCATCAATAACAATGAGAAGAGTTGTCTCAAGTTGGGAAGGGACATAACTGAAGCATGAAATAAAACCATGCATAAATATGAAAGTTGATATCAGATGATATCACTAATGGTATCAGATGACAATTCACTAACAATTTCAGAGGGGCTTCAGAGGCCAAATAAAATATTTCAGGGACCACATGCTGACATGTGAGATAAGAAATATATTGTATCCTGGGACTTTCCCATTTTAGATAAACTAAGCTTGTGTTTGCTTGCCCCATTATAAATATTGTTTTTCCCTTACGTACCCTTTGTGTATTGCCCCTTACACTCACACAAACACGCACACTTTTGTTTAATCATATTTCCTTTCCTGGCTAATAAAGTTCAACAACTTGTGGGAATCATTAACAAATCATGTCCAGTTAAATGGCAGGTAACAAATAGCCATAGATCTTCTAAAACTTATCCCAATTTTTACTTTTGTCAGCTATAATGTATTTGGAGTTGAACTGCACTAAAGACACGAGACGCGAGAAAAATTTGATGAAGAAAGATGGCTAATGCTGTAAGCAATTCAAGGAAATCCCATAAAAATGTAGTTAAAAAAATTGTAATTAATCAGTACATAGCTATAGATGTTATCCAAGCCTGAAGAAATGTATTTTGCTTGAGCAGACACCAACAACTGTCAGGACAGGAAATTCTACCAATAAATGACTATAAATTTGGTATTTTAAAGCATCCCCAAGAGATAATCTGCAAACTGTATTTCTCAACCACAAATAGAAATATTAGACCTTCGTGCTGCTTCATGTTTTGTGGATCATTTGGGCTCCTAACTGGAAATTCTCTCCTATCCATATCTTTCAGATTTCTTCCTTTTCTTATCCTAATGAGTCTTAAGTATAAACTAATGTTCACAAACATGGCTCATGCATTGTAATTGGAATTTTCAAAAAGAACTATCTTACGGATTCATAAATTATATTTTGTGTTATTTCTATTTGAAAGTAATGAATCACCATTTTGGAGCAAAAATTGCTTTTAATTCTCTCTTGTATTGGTGGGCTCTTCTTTTTCTTCTGACGATTTAAAGTTCTGCAATCAGATTGTATCTGCTCATTCAGATACAATTTCACATATTTTCAGCACAGACAATCAAGTGTTGACTAACATATATAACTTTGTAAGTACACACGCTAGAGTGTAATATTCATGGAATAGAAACTGTGATTTTTTGTGTGTTGGAAGCACTTACCAAGGCATTTGATTGGGTTAAGACATAGTTTTCAAATAATGGAGTTATTTTTAATTAATTTTTAAATACATGTCGTCCATACCAAATGCTTCTTCTGTGTGTATTTGTATATGTGCATCACTTGGGATTTGAAGAGAAAATGCTGCTTTGGATGGGGAAAAGTTGCTCATATAGCCTCTATTTAAAGCTCCTTAAAGCAAATGCATCTTGTGTGATGTTGTCAACCTCTGCAGCTACAATGTGATCCTGTAAAAAAAACAGGTTTGAAATCCACCCATATTAAACAGCCCAATACACACATATATGAAAAATAATAATGATCAGGATAAAAATAAGATTTGAGGCCTCTCTTAATTCCAAGGACAGATTATACCACATTGATTGAGATTCAGATACAAGTACTTTATTGGCCAAGATTGTTAGACATAGAAGGAATTTAATTTTGCTACAGCAGCTCTCTGTATACTTGCAAGACTTTAGGACATAAAATAATTAAATCAATGAAATGATGTGTTCAACAGTAAAGTGAAAGGCCTGCCTTTGGATAACACTCTCAGTGCCAGGTATATCCATGGCAAAAGGTGCCCCATTGAAGAAAGTGTGGCATCAGTTTCATGGGGGTAAGCTGTCTTGTGAATTGAGCCTAGCCCATTCCTCTGTCCCTTCTACTGCTCTCCAGTATCCACAACAGACCATTCTTCTACCAGTCCCTGCCATCTCTTTTTGTAAAGGGGACATCTCCCATTGGCAGGCCAGTCAAGATGGGATGCAGCCAGGTTTGGTTCAGCAATTCCTTAGTAACCACCTTTTGTGGTTGGAGGCTACTATTGTACACTTAATGTTGCAGTATAAACTGTGCCAAAATTCATTGGCCCCCTTTTTAAGAAAGTTTGGGGGTTTTAAGAGGCTAAATTTATGGCTTAAAGCCAGCAGGGCTTAATGGTCTCCTTTTGATTTGAGTCAGATGTGTTTAAAAACCAGGCCCCTTAAAGCAATCAGCTTAATGTTGAATTTTAGTAGCATGATCTGAGACTACTCTGGGAATTACAAGAATGGAGTGCTTGAAACATCTCATTGGGCAATGATTTCAATGCAGTGTGTGAACCCAGCTGGTATATAAAATCTTGTTTGAAATCCCTTCACTCTCATAGCAGAGTGCAAGTATTATATTCCTTATCTAACTATAAGGAGTAGTGGAGAAAAAAAAGTTGTCTTTTTTGCTTTAACTCTCTTCCTCCTCAGTTACTATCATTGCCAGCCATCACAGATGAATGTGAAACAGCTAGAATTACTAATTGCTAATGTGTACAAAAACTTCAGCACAAAATGTCATTCCTATGTTTGAACCACACAGCTGCTATGTAAATGTTGAAGTAGATCTAAATAATGGATTTGCAGAAATGCTTTTTCCATTAGGAGGCACATATTTTCCAAAATCAAGCCCACATGACATTTGTAATTGGTATTTATTTATTTGTTTTTTTATTTACTTTTTTTAAGTTGGCTTCAGGGTTATCAGAATTTATGTTCTGGAAACATGCATTTTGGATTTAATGCATGTTACCAAAAAGGGCTGAAAATAGATAAACTGGAGGTGGGAGAATTCTATATTGTTGTGTGTGTGTTTAAATAACACACTCATTGAATCTAAAAGGGGGGGAATCACACCAGTGAAATTCCTTATTTTGCAAGTACATTTTAGAAGGATGATCTAGAGGATTAGGGCATTAAAAATTAGTCTGAGGGCCATTTGTAGCCCTTGAATTGCATATTTTCCACCCCTAATATAATGTCAGCTTCCCAAGATTCACATACTCTTCTTCCTTATCCTCTGTTGCAACCATGGATTGGAAAACTTTTAGTTCTGTTTTTTCTTATTGCTCTAAATTTATCATACACAGCAAGCTGCAGCTAATCAAAATGAAAAAAGTACCAACACTCCTCATAATCATGCCAGAGGAAGAAAAGATGGGGAAAGTATATAATCCCAAAACTCAGTGTAGTTCACCCTCATAACATTTAACTATGTTGGTTTAATGTTACATCTGATCAGTCTATATCAGGAGATGAAGTTGCTCCAGTAACTTATTCCAGATGGCATCTGCTAACATTTCTCTTTTAACTCAGTTTTAAAGGAAATCTAATTTTCTACGTGTATTTTTGCAACTAACAAATTATTGAATCAAGAGATTTTCTAATTCAGTGGTGGGGATCATAACTGTACCAATCAATTAATTAAATCTTGCTTTTAGCATGGACCTAGATAGACCATGTGTGTAAATAGCTGAACATAATTCTAGATAGAAACAATCATAATTCTGCACATGTTTATTTGGTAGCATGCCCCATTAAATTGACTGAATGCTATGTCCTATCATGATATACTGGAAAAGAATTCAGCTGGAAGAAATTTGCACATGCACATACACACATACATGTACATAATCTATCCATTTTACCAACTCATACTACACCAGCATGGTAGATTATAGTCCATAATTTTTAATGAAGAGTGTATTCATTCAGGATAACAAGAATGCCATGTTTAGGCATAGAAGCCAGTTAATTAACTGTAAGTCAATCAATCTCTCTCAGACTTAAACTGGAAAAGCAAGAAATATCAGTCAGCCCACATTGAGTCAGTACTAATTATGGACTATAATCTATTATGCTGGTGTAGTATGAGTTGGTAAAATGGATAGATTATGTTTATGCATGTGTGTGCACACATGCACATATACATGCAATACTCTGCAAATTTCTTCCAGCTGAATTCTTGTCCAACATATGATAAGATATAGCAGATATAGCATTCAGTTAATTTAATGGACCAGTACTTTTCTTCAAAGAGAAGACCTTCATACTTCAGTGGATTGATTTGGAATAAAAATGTTAATAGTGTAAAATCACTTTCTTAAAGTGTCAAATGGAGACTCACCCTCAAATGATGTTGATGCAACAATGAATAATTGTGAATGTCCAATACTAGAACCAGTACTAGAAAGAGAATTTAGATAGAATTGGGTGTGATCAAAGAAGTCTTTTCTAAACATGCAGAACTCTCTATTCTGTATCAAAGCTTGTAGCTGCACTTTTATTTCCAGATTGATTGCATTTTAATTCTGACCTTCCTCCAAAGAACTGAACCCAGAATAAGTAGTCATATCTCCACACAAGAGCTGAGTATTGTTTTTCCAAACAATATATCTATGAAGTAATGCTGCAAACAAACTCAGTGTACTACGTTTGCAGGTTGAGTAATTTTGTTTAACATGAGATAAATCCTACTAACAATCTGGCATATTGTATATAGTAAGAGAGGACGGAAATGCTCAGAATAGCCAGTCTCAATCAATGCAGCAACCCATTGTAGCCTCAATTATGGTAACACATTTATACAGCCTTGCCACTGAAAAGCTGATTTCACTCCTCTTCATGAAAACTGCTGCATTTGTACTCATGGAGGAGAAGAAAGAAAATATTTGCATGATTTATTTAGATGCACACCTATTTTAAGGTTAGACCACTGTCTGTACTACTAGGATCATCTGTTGGCCAATTAAAATATGATTTCCTGCCTTTTCATTTGATAACATTAAAACCTTTATTTAACCATATATATGTCACTGCTGGGATTTCCTGTGCAATCTTCCATGATAGCCTTTACTGAAGTGATTGCTAATTCATATATGAATTAGAAATGACTTCAGTAAAGGCTATCATGGAAGATTGCATAGGAAACCTCAACAGTGACATATATATGGTTAAATTTTATTAAAATTTAAATTTATTATAAATGTACAATATTTGAAATAAATCCACATTACATTCAGTGCAGTTTACTAATATTTTTACCAAACATGGCAATGCAACAAAGTTTAAAACAGGCATCTGGACTGGATTTTTCTCAAGTCGAAGACGTTTCACCTTTAATCCAAAAGGCTTTTGGATTCTCGAATTGAGAAAGCCTTTTAGATTAAAGGTGAAATGTCTTCGACTTGAGAAAAATCCAGTCCAGATGCCTGTTTTAAACTTTGTTGCGATATCTAACTTACAGTTCGCTATTAGAGTCTTTTTGGCTTGCAGACTATCACAATCAAACCTGTGCTTAAAATTCACAGATGAAACTGGGGCCTTCCTGAATAATTTCTGAGAGCAGATTTTGTAAATGTTGAGTTTGTTTGTTTGTTTAAAAGATCTGGAAAGCCACCACTCTCGTGATTCTGAGCAGCACACAACGTAAAAAAAAGAAATACTTTATATAAGCAATTATATTTGTAAGACAGACATGGGGAATGCCTGTGCTGCCCTGAACTGGGCTTCTCTCACAGTTGGCTTTTGAAGCTGTAGTGTGGAATACAATGTAGTCAATGGATTCCAAGATAACTTACATGATTTATCAGTTAAATAAGCAAAAGCTAATGTGTTCCTCAGAAAAAGACTCAAGCACATTTCATTCTTGTATGTGCTCTTTTTTGTAATTAATGAAATGGCAGTCCTGGTGTTGTTGAGATATACTACAGTTATAATTGTCTTCTAGAAACTAAGTGGCTCTACGGTCTGAGTTGCACGTTGAAAAGATTATTAAACATCATTAAATATTTAGGAGGCAAGTGGTTGGCATACATGTTAAAGACACAGGATACTCTAGGATGCTTTACTAGCCACTATGGTGTTCCAGGTCCTTTTTGACACCAGCGAAAAGTCCTGGACTTTTCTAACACATTCCTGGGCTCATTTTATCACACAGGGTTGTTATAGGCAAAATCTGAAGAAGAGAGAGCTATGTAAGTTGTTTCAAGCATGGAAGGGAAGTATAGTCATGTGAAAAACTGCTAAAAAATTCTCTGGGGAAAAAAATCATAACACTTTGCTTAGCAATTACAGAACATGTTGCTCATTTCCACAAAAGCAACTGTTGAGGCAATTGCTTTCGCACATAGACCCACACTATGTTCCTTGTTTCAATTCATGTTAGAAAGCTCATTTGAAAACCTGTTATGTATATCAACAAAATGTTAGGACTATTAATTAATGTTGTTTTCTTTTTCAAGCTCTTTTATGCTGGCGTGATTCTGACTGCTCTCTCTCTTTCCTCCCTCCCTCCACCCCTACAATCTTCTCCATCTTTTCCTAGCTTCTTTCAAGCTCATCTTATTACCCTGAAAGTATTTACTTCTTTTGAAGCTTTTGATAATAATACCACCAGACCTAATTATGGATATCATCCCTGCAGCTGCTCCATATGCTTTCCTAATCTGTCACAGTAAACCTTTGCAGATACTCTAATAACTTTACAATGTTGGCTTTAAGTCAGAATATATAAATTCCAAAAAAGGTACAGTACAATGCTGCACTCTTCATCACAAGTTTATTCAGTTATGCATCTTTTCTACCACCTTTTTTTTCTTCTGTTAATGACTCTCTATTTTTATGCATTCCAGGTTCTCATTCCAATTTCCTTGTATGTCTCCATTGAAATTGTTAAAATATGCCAAGTTTATTTTATTCATCAAGATAAGGATCTGTTTGACGAAGAGACAGATTTTCAGCTACAGTGTCGAGCTTTGAATATCACAGAAGATTTAGGACAGATTCAGTATATATTTTCTGACAAGACTGGAACCCTCACTGAGAATAAAATGGTTTTCCGGAGGTGTACAGTTTCTGGCATAGAATATTCCCATGATGCTAATGGTAGGTATAATACCTTTTCATTCAACATACATAGGATTAGCACATCTTAAAAATCAAGTGCATGGTTTTAGATGTGAAAACAACCAGCATACAAAATTGTGAAAATGATTTTAAGAAAATAGCATACAAAAATAAAGCCCATTTTCTAGTCTGAAATCAGTTCCATGCAAATCAGTTGGTGGGTTTGGTGAATGCACAGGTAAGCCTTAACAAGCTATGTTCTTGAGGACAATTTGCCTGCTTTTCATTTATAAGATTATGGTTTTAACTTGTGACATCTTTAGTTAAAAGATCTGAGGTACCAGATGATGGGAAGAAACTCTTCCTGAGATTTTGGAAAATAATCAATAATGCAAATATACCACCACTACCCTTAAAGTCCTTCTGTACTGAGTCTTTATGGCATGGGGTGTTTCTGGAGGGATGTATAAAAAATGTTGGAAGTGCATGCCAAGAGTGCCTAATTCTCTGAAACTGTGAAAGTCATCCCAACTGTCCAGCTAAAGCAACAGGTACCTATAATTGGCAACAGTGATACAGGAAAATGATAGAAGATCGCTGATAACTGCAGCTGTGAAACTAAAAGACACTTGCTCCTTGGGAGGAAAGCTATGGCAGCCCTAGACAGCGTATTAAAAAGCAGAGACATCACCTTGCCAACAAATGTCCACATAGTCAAAGCTACAGTTTTCCCAGTAGTAATGTATGGCTGTGAGAGTTGGACCATAAGGAAATCTGAGCATTCGAAGTCTGAGTGATGCCTTCGAATTGTGATGCTGGAGAAGACTACTGATGGTCCCTTGGATGGCAAGGATATCAAACCAATCAATCCTAGAGGAAATCAACCCTGATTGCTCATTGGAAGGACAGATATTGAAGCTGAAGCTCAAGTACTTTGGCCACCTAATGCAAAGAGAGGAGTCATTAGAAAAGACTGAGATGCTGGGAAAGAGGCGAAGGGGACAGCAGAGAAGAGAAAAAGGTGAAGGGGACAGTAGAGGAAGCATAATCAGTGTGATGGGCATGGGCTTGAGCGGACTCTGGGAGGCAGATGTGGACAGGGAGGCCTGGCGTGCTGCAGTCCATGGGGCTGTGAAGAGTTGGACACAACTGTGCGACTGAACAACATTTATCTACATCTACATATTATTGTCTAGGTTTTGTAAGATTTTCTGGAGTTCATCAAAGGCAGCATTAAAGTGGAGCAGAACAAGAAAAATTCTAAAAATTGAATGCCCTTTTTAGGCCTTTTGCAATTCAATTGGTAATCTTTTATATCTTTGACTGACTTCCTCAAGAATTGTTAAAATTCTTTCTTTTATTAAACAATCCATTTAAAACACTTTAAATTATTGTATTTCATTACTAAAAGGAAAGTCTGCTATGAGTTGAACTTAGGTCTGGATTTCATGGATACTTCCATGTAATGTTCTTGGCACCAGTTCTAAGGCAAATTCTAGAGCGTTTTAAAACTCCCATTGGATTTCCTGATGCTCTCATTGGAGTATTGATCATAGGCTTTACTTAGCTTTTTGAGGTCAGTCAACAGGAAGCAAGGTGAGATAAATAATGAAATAAGCATCATGACATCATTCCACAATGATATGACTTGGATTCTTATGTCAGGAGACATCATGTAATTCCATAATTGTGTCATTTATTCAATGATATCATGATGCCATGTCACTATTTTGTAATAAGCTCTATAGGTAGGAGTGAGGGGGAAGAAAATGGGACAAAATACTGAAGAATAATTTATGTTCCTTCCAAGGATGGTAGGAATCTGTGCCATGCAATATTCCAGAATCAATTATATTGTATATATTGTATGTGAATAAGCATGCAATTTTCACTTTCTCTTAAGATAATACATAACACATACTACACTAATTGTATTGTCATGTTTAATTATTTTATTAAAGTTAAATGCTGATGATCTCATGAAAGCAACTTAGCTTACAATCAGAATAATTAAAAATCAGGAACTAGAAACTTTTAAAAAAAAATAGACAAAGTGAACAAAAACACCTGAACCAAAAGATGCAATGTAGCCTTCTAGTTTTTCAAAACATATAAACATGTATTGCAATCTAGCTCAAGAGATATTCAAACTAGGAAAATAGATGAATGCACACAAAATAGAAAAAAAATCTAAATGACCTTGCTTCTGAAATTATAATTTACATAGGTCCTTTTTTTCTTGTAACACATTGCATTTGCAATTTGGAAAGAATATAAATTATCACTATTTACCTTACAATATGATTGCAATAAAAAAACTTGCAACAAATTTTCAATTAAATATACGTATCCTTACAAGAAGTGACATTAGCAGAAACTGAAGCAAACTCTTAGCAAACTACATTCAACAAAAGAGTGTTATTCTAGAATGCTATGCAGTTGAGCTATTTTGTCCTCTTTATGTGAGCTTGCAAGGAAAATTGACTTTGGGGAGATAATGAACAAGGGGTGAAAAATAATGATTTGAAGATATTTTGTTTACTGTTAATGGTTTATGAAATGTATGTGCTCTCACTATTTCACTGTGAAGCTGTCTTCTCTGTACACTTGGGAAAATAATTTTTCTTTCTGTTCTCTCT
The DNA here is from genome assembly GCA_032468055.1 of Acrochordus granulatus. Lineage (NCBI taxonomy): Eukaryota > Metazoa > Chordata > Lepidosauria > Squamata > Acrochordidae > Acrochordus > Acrochordus granulatus. The sequence continues at coordinate 1,779 of JANHZU010007576.1, read as the reverse complement.
GATTTCCTCTCACACACCACAATCTTCTTTTTGTGCATAATATTTTATCTACTTTAGGTAAAAAGCACATTTATGATAAGCAGTTTTGGATGATGAAGGAAAAGTTTGGGAAACACTATCTAGAGGGACAGAAGGTTTTATGAAGCATCTGATGGGACCCAAAATGCAGTTTGATTTTTTGGCACAGACTTCCCTGCTTGAGCTTATATTCACTTTTGTGGCCACCCATTTCTTATCTGTAAGACTCATCAATAAAGACAAGTGCAGAAAAATAAAATAAAGATTTCAAAAGACTGCTTTTGTGATTTTCTAATCCAGATATCACTACCATGGAATTGAGTTCTTAGTCAAATTGCTTTCTTTCAACCTTCTATCTAATATAGATGTCATTTTGTGAATGGGTAACCCTCAACCCCCTGATATTGCAGAATCACACACACACACATATACATGCATGTAGCTAAAACTCTCGATGTCGTTACCATTAACTGGGCAAAACTATGAATCATGGGGCAACAATTTTTGAACCTAAATACCTCAAAATCTTAGACCCACAACTCCTGAGAAAATAACATTTGGGGAAGTTGTGGCTGCTTCAGGTTGCTGCTATGGTCATGTGATGCTCATTCTGAATATTCTGTGATGGTTTCTCTGTCACTTTTCCAATCCCCTACTTCCTCCCCCACCCAACAGCAAAGAATTGACTTATCATGTGGCTCTTAAAGAAGCAACTTTAAGGTATATGAAAGGCCTGGATATTTTTATTGCTTTACAAATAAAGCACTTTCTCTGGTACACAAACATGCATATGTATCTATGTTCCATCTTTGTTCAAGAACTCAAGGTACCTACATAAGTCTCCAACTTTCTGTATTTCTTCTCAACAACTCTGTGAGATAGGTTGATCTGAAAGTCACCAAATGAGCTGTTCTACTCTGAAACTGAGTGGGGATGAACTCCTCCTTCAGCTGTTGGAGATCAAATAGACCAATCACACCTTAGCCATCAGGAGATCATACATACTGTAGATATACACGTTCTGAAGTGAGAACAGCAAGGAACAATGTTGTGGTAAAAAAATTAAAATTATTTTATTTTAAAGGGATAATTATAACATGTGAAAAGAGAGGGGAAATCATGGTCAAGAAATTATATCAAATGTCATCAAGATGTGGCAAGGAGGAGAAACAGAGGATGAAAGGACTACACATCTCTAGAACCACAAGGAAGAGTAAAGAATGAGAAAACAAGACAAGATGAAGCAGGAAAGAGAAGATCATCTCACAAATATGTGGCAAACACTAATTACTGTGAGAATTCCTCAACACAACAATGTATACCTTCAACAACAATACCCCAACAGGAAAAGAGCGAGGCAAAATGCACAACTTGCATGATGTAATATTTAGTGCCATGGTCAAAGTTTGCTCTCACTGTCATGTGTTCCTATTCCCAGGAAAACTGCCAGTTTTTGCTGTATGAAGGGAAAGGTCAGAATAGGCCATTTTCAACCTCTACCTAAGGAACTCCTCTACCTAATGATGAACCAATGGTAAACGAGTTCAGGAAAAACATCAGACAATACAACTGCCTCTTTCAAATGACTTTTTTATGCCAAAGAAGTCGTTCCAACAAAAACAGATGGGATCCTTCTGCAATTGTTCCAGACAAACCCATCATTACATTGGACATTTAATGCCAAACCCTACCAGGAAGCCAAAGTTATTCAAATTTACTTCATGGATCTTCAGGATAGTGTAGAATTAAGAATATTCATAC
>JANHZU010007575.1:0-10502 GCA_032468055.1 Acrochordus granulatus | reverse complement strand
TTTGTAAAACAACCTCACTTTCTCTTTACATAATAGCACGTAGTACTATTTTCATCTTGTTAAAACAATGCCATTTATTGTTTTTAATATAGAAATTAAATAACATTATCTAGAATTGAGTTAGAATATTTGGCCTGGCCCTCCACAATATTGTCTGCTTCTCATTTGGCCCCCTGGGAAAAATAATTGCCCACCCCTGTCCTAAGGCTAACTTCTTAAAATCTTTACTGCTCAATATCACTCTGCTTTAGCTTATTATGTGAAAACTTGTGTGTATGTCCTGCCCCCTTTTGAGAAATGTATATATTTTTTACCATCTTTTTCATATGGGACTGAAAAAGACTCCTGGATAGGAGTTGAAATGTTTCCCAGTTACATCAACCAGTTTCCCAGTTACAATAAAAGTCCGGTTGCCTTTTTAAGAAAGTTTGAATTTTTTGCAATTTTGCTACAATCATGATTTGGATTAATGAGAATATATATAAATATACAGTAGATGCAATTTAAACAAGCACTAACAAAAAGTCAAATGCAAAAAAAACCATGTTCCATATATACAATATGGAGAAATGAGTCATATAAACCAGTGTAGATGTTACAGAGTCAGTATTCATTATGTCAAAATACAAAAGATCAGATATATTTGAAGAAAAACAATATAAATAAATTGATGAGGACATCATTTTTATCCAGCCTCCAAAGTTCAACATTTCCCTGATTTTTCTATAATAATCCAAATAATGACCATAATATGTAATCTGAAATCCCTAAAACAGTTGGATTTGCATATCTTCCTTTGCTGTGCTTTTTCCCTATCTTTTTTTCCTACCTATATTTTACACCATGCAGAGATTAAAGCTTGTTTTGACTACAGGTAGTCCTTAACTTACAGCTGTAATGGAGCCTGCTCATTATGGTCATAAATCATGATGGTGATAAAATAGGTCACCCAGTGACCAACCCCATTTAATAACTTTTCTGTAGTATTAATTAGCAATTGCCATGGTCATTAAGCAAACCAATTGTTCACTATGGGGCATTTTTGCTAAGAACCAGAAGTAAATGCCGTGTTTTGGCATAAAATGTGACTGCAGGACACTGGAAATGGCCATCAATGGAACCTGTTTGTAAATACCCCCAGGGAGGTCCATCTGTAATTTTGAATGGTCACTAAGTGACCAGTCAAAAATCAAAAACTACTATATTTGGTAGAATAGGAACTGCTTCTTCATGACCCAATCACAGTCACTGATGTGTTTGTTGGTTTGGACATTCTAAATGAAAGCAAAAATCGAGACTTATTTGCAAATAATCTTAAAACTGATTAGGGATTATTTGTGGGGCTGTGATTTTAAATTATAAAGTCTGGGCCTAATATGAGAAAAAAAAGTCCTCATGTTGAAATACCCCAATCATTCCTTCCACAGTATCAGCTGGAAAAAATATTAAAGTCTGAATGAATGAAAATTGCATGGTACTAAAACTGAATTGGCCATGATATGACAATATCTGGCCATATATAAGTAATCCTCACTGAGAGAACACAATTTGGACTAGAAACTTGTTTGTTAAATTAAGTGAAACTGCGACTGTGCTTACAATCTCACTTCAGCTTCCTTTGCTTTACACACTTGCAAAGATCATAAATGTGAAAAATGCTTATAGAGTTACTTTGGCGTTACTGTCATCACAATGAATGATCGCTGTCCAAGGCAGTTGCTAAACAAGGACTATCCGTAGGTACGTATCTAACACATTAACAAATAATCTATCTTTACATTTTCCTCTTTAGAAGCAGATTATACAGAGTAATTTTCTTTCTCGGAAACACTTTAGTAATTATGTCATTGAGGCACCGTCTACGCTAGCCATACGTGTGGATTCTTCAGAGTTCATAAAAGAGATCTTCCGATGTAGTTTTCCGACAACTGCGCTCTTCACTAGCATCTCTGCACAGATGATAAATGCATCTTTCACTGAAATTTGTTTATGCATTCTCTTCCAAATATCCTAATGTTATCCAATTGCAAAACAGAAAGCTACAATTACAGTGAAATTAACCACAAAAAGTAGGATTAGAAACAAAGAGAAAAAAAGAACAACATGCATATGACTTCTGTTATTTTAAACTTTTTCTGGTACAAGTTGCAGATAGTTAACAAAGCATTAGTAATTCAGACTTGAGGCACAAAATCATAACAGTGAAAAGACTGTCATTAATTCAATTTCATGGTTAAAGCTTTGAAAATACAATAATGTTGACAAGTTCTGTTGCTAGAACTGGATTTTCCAGACAATGTGTTAATAGCTGAACAATTCCATAACCACTGATGACTAGTAACCAGAAATTATGAACAGTGTCAGGGACTCAAAACTCCTTAGACTACGTATTCCCTAATACAGTGGAGCCTCACAAGACGAGACTGATCCGTTCCGGAAGAACGCTCTTAGCACGAAATGCTCTTAAAGTGAAACGAGGTTTCCCACAGGAAACAATGGAAAGTCGGATGATCCGTTCCACGCCCCCAAAAATATTCACCAAAAAATAATTTTCAATGGAATTTGATGTAGAAATTATTGTTCCTAACATCTGAAACATGTAACCATGATTAACACACAATATAAAGCAGTAATAGAGCAAACTAACCAGCACTTATGGATCTGCTTCGAGGCTGCTGCTAGGCTGGCTGCTGTCCAGCGCTCCCTCCTGGCTCAGAGGATCTGCGGACACCACTGCTGAGGCAAAACTGCCTTTTCCCTCAGCATATTTCGTGGGCGGTTTGCAAACGTTTCTTGCCTCCATGAGAGGAGAAGAGGGCAGGGCAGTGAGGGGGAATTTACAAGGACAATTTCTGCTTTATTTTGTGTGTGCGTGCGCGTGCATGTGCACTTTGAGAATATCCCCCCACCACCCTCCCGACAGGCAGAGCTTCTCCCAAGGCTGTCCCTGCAAAGCCCATGGCGGGACCTGGCGCCCCAACCCTGCTCCGGCCGCAAGTGCCAAGGCGAAGCCAACCCAGGACACCTCATGGGAAGGCACGGTGCATGGCGAGGTGGAAGAAGTGTGTGCCTGCCCCCGGGATTGCCGGCAGCTGAGCCCCTCCAGCCGCTGGGCCACGCCTCAAGCTCGCCTTGAAAAGGCCAGCGGCCCCTCCCTCCTCCTCTGCCGCCACTTGCCTCGCCTCGCCTCTCACCCCACGTCCCTCTCTCACTGCCCCCGCAGAGGAGGAGGGGAAGGGGACTTCGACCTGCCGTACATTCTGGCAAGGTCAGTCACATGCACAGTAATGGAGTAAGCCATGCGGCAGTGTAGGCAGAACACGTGCGCACGCTTGCCACCTGTACAGCAATGGAGTAAGCCACACGTCATTTCCTGAACAGGAAATACAGAGTGCGCTGACTAATGACACGCAAGAGTGCGAAGTTTTTTCGTCTCGTGAATCACGGCTCGTCTAGTGGAATAAATTTTATTAAATTTTTTTGGTCGTCCTGTGAGTTTCAACTCTTGTGAGTTAGTCGTCTTGTGAGGTACCACTGTACTTCCTGTCTTTCATACATCATCTATCACTATTCTTCCTTTTTGTTTATGCAACTTTCATACATTTAAACTATTAAAGCATAACAATTTGAAAGAATGAACAAATATTCATGTTTTTAACATGCAAAAATGTCTTGAACCAGAAGAGGTAAACCGGTCCTTTTCAAATACTTCACAACATTACTGACCAAATCTAATTGGAACAGTTGGCATCTTTAACTAGTGGAAAAAACATTGTCTTATAAGAATGGCCATCACAAGAGCAACATGAATGAAGTATAAGGGAAATATAGCATCAAAAGCAATCAAAAACTTGTTATTTTATTTTGTTATTTTTAGTTATTGCAAGGAAGAAGCATAGTTTTTGTTCCAGACAGTAGATTACTGACTTTAGCTTTAAATAACTACTAGAGGCCTGCACATCCATGATTCAATGCAACCACTTGCTGCATACGGAACTCCACCCAACTTTTGATTAATGTGGTCAACATGGATTGGAGCAGTCTGTTCGCCTCAACTGCCCACAATATGTGGCAATTAGGCTGAAAAATGTACTGACCAATCAGAAAGATAGGAAAGAAGTAAAAAAGAAAATTTTAAACAAAAGCTATATCTACTAGTGAATTGGGATGTTCTCCAAGAGTTTTTTTTTACTTAGTGAAAGAGAATTTTGTTCTTTGTTGCCTTCTTTGTCATAGCATCTTCCCTATGGAAAAACATTGCACAGAGCTCCAGATGGCCCCAACCCTTTTGCCCTTTTGCAAGTTATAAAAGACCTGGCTATTTCCCCAAAGTTTTGGGTCAGGAAGATAAGTGAGCTTTGTTCATTGATTTGCTTTATGTTAGCCTTCAAACTAGAAGAAAAATGACTTTTAGATCTTGTGCATAGATTTATTTTCATACTATGCTTTGGTTTAGCTCTTTGATGTCTAGAATCCTGTTGAAATGGACAGTAAAATAAACTGGTTAAATAAATAATTGAGCAAGCTTCTTTCTCTTTCAAAAAGATAATTTCAAAGAAATTCTTACGGTAAGAATGTATGCTTTATGCTAATAAACTTTTATTAGCACACATTGGGCAGCCTTGGCATATTTTCTCTGTGAAACTTTATAGAACAAAAGTTGGATTTTAAAGAAGATAGAAAGGTTATTGATGCTTTTGAACTCTGATGTTGGTGAAGGCTCCTGGGACTTCCATGGATAGCCAAGAAAATGAATGAATCCTTGAACAACTCAACCCAAAATTCTCATTCAAGGCACAAATAACCAGACTCAAATTATTATATTTGGACACACTCTTGAGTTTTTTGTTTTACAATCATATCTCCATTGATCTGCATCTTCTCTGGCTTCCCATACTTCAGTAAATCCTAAAAGTTGACATCCCTCTTCTACTGGGTTTTTTCAATAGCAATGCTACAGTCCTTTTTAAAGGATAGTACTGTATTGTAGTATCCTTGAGAACTTAGTGATTAATTTCTCTTTCTTTTAGAGAAATGTTCAACCGTTTTCTTTAATTACAAGGTTTATAGGGAATTTCTAGAGCAGAGGTATCCAACATGGGCAACTCTAAGATGTGTAAACTTCAACTACCAGAATTTCTCAGCCATCTCAGCCTGTTCTAGAGTCTGTGTGTAATTCAGCTCTAGTATAATAAACATATGCAAGCAAAGGACCAAAGTACATGATATGGGTAAGTACAGGACAAACTCCATGGAAGTTTAAAAAAATGCTACAAAACAGCAGAAGATATTTGCAGGTGGTATGTGCACTTGCTTGTAATGAAATGGAGATAGTATGGAGGAAAGAGAAATATTTTGTCTTGAAACAAGGAAATGAAAGCAGTCTTAGTTCCTGAATTTGGGTGGCATTATTTAATGAAACAGCAACAATAATCTTGCATTGAATGTGATATACTCATTAAAACCAGGGCCAAAATCTCCAGTAGGCTTCATGACTGAACAACTATTGAGAGTCAACTATTAGATGATACTGTGCATTATCCATGCTAACCCAATATAGTGTTTTTCCTAACATCATCCTCAGTTGGCAACATGCATAAATGGCAAGAAGATTTGAATGGAAAAATGTGACTCATAAAAATAAGACCCTGATGGTGGTGTATATATTGATCATATACTAGGTAGTCTCCTGCTTATGACTGGTTACTTAGAGAAGTAAAATGAATAACTCAACAGAAGTTATTTATAATCCATCTTCGGAGTTACAACTGCTACACCACCTCCACGGTCACATAATCATATTTTAGGCACTTCACAACTGGCTCACTTTTACAACCAGCTGCGACATCCCGTGGTCACATGATCATGTTTTGCAATGTTTTCTACTGTTTTCTGGCAAAAAAAAGCCCACTGTATAAGATGTGTTTGCACTTACTGTATGCTTAATGACTGTGGTGACTCACTTAATAGCCATCATAAAAACTGTGAAATCTAATCCAGTCACATGGTGCCTTAACTTACAATTACAATGACTTACAACCAAAATTTCAGTCCCAACTGTGATCGTCAGTTGAGGACTATCTGTAATATGGTTTGTATGGGATTTCTTGAATGATCCTGCAGACCTAGATTTCTATCCCCATTTGGAAATCTTCCACAAAAGCTGTGTGGCTGGCTGCAATGAGCACATATATATGTGTGCAATATAATAGCCCTATTCTGTCAGGGAATCCTTTGAATGCCTTTACTCCTATGCCAGGCTTTTTTTACGACAGCCCTAAAGCATTCCACACATATATGCATCAGTTGCCTTCCAGCATAGTTCAAGAACTCCATGGAGAAAGGTATTTATCAACTTCACACTATGCAGAGCTCATACAGCCCAGCTCTTTCACCATAATCTACCCAGCAGTCACCCCTTTTAAAAGGCATTTTCTTTTTCATCTCTGGAATAAGGACATCCTGGGAAACCTGGAAAGGAGATCTGATGCGGTTCTCATTTTTTAACTCACCAAAGCCTAGCTAGGTTAGACTCATAGCTCTTGGCAAGGAACATTTCATCTAAATTTATCACTCAACTCTCCACCCAAGCAGCTTAAATGCTCTGGCAAGCTGGGCAGTGTGAGGTAATGCTAGTAGGGATTCTTTTTTATGCTCGCCACAAGGCCACATACTGCTAGCTAAATATAAATTTGCAGCCACAACTACAAAAGAAGGAAATAAGCTTGCATTCTCTCTGCTTAAGCAGTTTTAAGCCATTCCATAGACTGGCTGCATTCACGCATAATGAAAACTATACCATTTGGATAGTTGGCCAGTTTGGATTTGATTTAATGTCTTATGTGAATCTAACTACCAAAATTTGTAAAATATGATTTATGATTTAATATGACAGTTCCCAAACTGTGCGCTGCAGTGCACTGGAGCTGTTTGGCAAATTCACAGGACTCCTGCAGGATATTTTTCAGGGTAACGCAGCAATGCTTGAACATCTGTTAGACACTATGCAATCTTTTAGCCTAGGGGACTGTGAAACAATTACTGAGACCTTATGGGGCCATCAACCTAGAAAACCTGAGAACCTCTGGTTTAGTACATCATTATGGAAATCCAACTAATTGTAAATTAGTCAATAAAATATCATTAAACCAATCATAAATTAGGGCTGCCTCCCCAAAATTTAAGTTTGGTAGTTTACCAAAAATAGGATAGTCTGAATCTTAGCACAAATACTAACTTCCCCAGAAGAATCAACTTGGTCTTCTGAACATCATGTATGAGCAAGACTTCTGCTAGACCAGGTAGAGAACAGCTGTGTAGTGGGAAGGAGGATACAATAGCACAGTATTACACAAGCATGAAATGTGTTGATTTTAATTCCAGAATTCCTAGCCATCATGGGCAATATTGGGAATTCCAGGAGTTGATATCAACACATTTGGATGTTAGAAAACACTGCACTATAACACATACATACCCACAGATGTTATTGTTGTTGTTTAGTCACTAAATTGTATCCAACTCTTCACGACCTCATGGACACAGCGTGCTCCCTTTCTCCCAGAATATGCTCAAATCCATGCCAACTGTGCCAATGATGCTATCTAACCATCTTATCCTCTGCCATCCACTTCTCCTTTTGCCTTCAGTCTTCCCCAGCATCACAGTCAGAAATCTAATGAGCCCTCTCTTTGCATTACTTGACAAAGGTATTTGAGCTTTTCCAATCCTATGGTCACTATTGAGTTTTCCAAATTTGCGGGCATCTTGAGTGCAACATTTTAACAGTATTATCTTTTAGGATTTTAAATAGTTCAGCTGGAATGCCTTCACCTCCACTAGCTTTGTTGTTAGTAATACTTCCTAAGGCCCACTTGACATTTCACAATCTAGGATTGTCAAGGTCAGTGACTACACCATTTGGGAGATTTAGATCTTTCTTGTATAATGTTACGCACCTTGGTCCATAATACTTCAGGAACTCTTTCTACCAGATTTGACCCCTTCAATCTATTCCTCACCTCCACTGTATATTTATAAGGGATATCATTTAGGTCATACCTGAATGGCCTAGTGGTTTTCCCTACTTTTGTTAATTTAAGCCTGAATTTTGCTCAAAACCAAACTATTATGTCTTAGTACAGTGTGTGTTAACTCTACTACACAGTTCCACTCAGAGCAGAGCAAACAGCTTAAATTATGTACACAGTGAATTTTGTAGATTACTGAGTGATTAAAGTTCCATTGATTTGGCAGCCATAAGCAAAGTATAGCAAAATCATCTTCCTTAAGTCCTGTTCTCAAGGCACTTCCCTCACCTGCAATCTTTTCAAAAAATTGGAACTCCATGAGCCAGACATGGAAAACATGTGTAAATGCCTGCATTCTGCTCAGATGATTAGGAAGCTTACAGCATATTTAATATATGTATTTCTATGTATAGGCAGGAAGAAACGAAATGTGAGTTGGCTTTGTTTTATGCTATTGCTTTTACTCTGAGATTGAAAGCATTAACAGGTTTTCCTGTACTAAGCAAAGACTGCCCGGGCACATGGATGGGTAGAGATTGAGCACTGTTTTCCCCACTATTGTTTTTATGACCTATGTCTTTCCTCAACTTTTTGAATAAACAAAAGTATTGCCAGATTCAGTTTGTTCACTATTATAAAGAGTTTATCAAGAAATAAGCTTAGAGTCATTCTCACCAGAGGGAAGGAAAGATAGTGTGAATTCTTTCCAATTCAAAGGTTTCAGAAAACAAAACCTATCTATTTACCCAACACCTTTAAAGCACAGTTGGCTTGTTGGTTTTGGCTTAATGCACTGCTCAAGCTAAACGGTGTTTGGTAGTGATGGTTTATGGTTCAGCATATTGTGTGAATTCAATTGATGCCATCAGTGACAAAATGACATTACATTAATGATGCAATTTATGCAACTGGTGCAAATTATGTCACGTATATTGTTTGGGCAATGATGCCACCACTAAGGCAGTATCGTCAGACCATGTTCCAGATGCCTACAGAAGTAAATAACTTGCAACTTTTTGAGTTCAGTCTAATGTAAGGATTGGGACCTTTTATAGCCAAAGGAAAGTCTGAGAAGAGGCACAGTTGTCAGGATCAGGACGAAGTACACAGTGGGAGAGTCAAAAATCTGATTTTAAAGATAAAAAAAGAAAAAATGCAAACTTGACAGAAAGAACAATACATCCTACACAATCCATGCATGCTAGTATTCAGAAAAGCACTGGCACTCATATATAAATTAGCCGTGTTGTACTTTCAGATCCAGAATGCAAGCCTTATAATTAAGATTGATTCTCCTCAGATAAAATAGGAGTAATTTAGCATATTCATCCAGAAATAAAAAATAATGCTCCATCTTACTTAGCAATCTCCCCCAATGAACTTAAATAGTTCTTTGGTTTCTTTATTCAGTTAACTTATATAGAAAGACAAATCCTCCAGAAAGAAATAAAAGGCAGGCAAAAAGATCCAGAAATACAAAATGTTTCTTAAAGATCATCAAAAATTAATGAATTCAGAACTGACTGAGAATTAAATGTTTGAGAAAAACAAACATTACGAAACAGAATAGAAAGCTCAGGAGAAGCTCAGCCCGATAAGAGAGCCTTGCTTGCAGGCCAGGCATTTTATATCACTCCAAAGTTCACTTTCTCCAAGACTGAACATGCATCCCACACAGGATTTTGTCAAACAGAGGACAGTTCTCAGAAGATAGTTACCAATCCAAATATCTGTCATTATTTTTCCCCAGATGCCTTTTTTATTTTACTCTAATCTAACAAAAAGACTTTTCCCTGAGCCTCTGAACTTAAAAAGTTCATCACAGCTATATAAATATTGCTCATATGCTACTGTTTTTTCTTTGTATAAACCCTGTTATTTTAAGTAAAAGATTAGATGTTTTAGAGATGTATTCTCTGCCCATGTTTTTGAGAGACTATCCAGATCCTTTAATTCACTTCTGTGTGACATCTTTGAAACCTTTTTCATCTCCTCTCCCCCAAATTTTCCTCCTCCACATATTTATGTTCTCTTTTTCTATTTCTATCACCCCTTCTCCTTGTGTACTCCTCTCCCTCTTTCCGCCTCTTTTTCCTCTTTACTTCCATTCAACCCCCACGCAGCAAATAGGTTTAGAAAAGAAAGCTGATGGAGATCCTTATTTTGCATCAGATCACTTGCACGAGGTCTCATATTTTAAAGCTCTGGTGTACAAGGAGAGGAAAGAAACATTTTCCATTCCCAATTGCCACAAGTGAAAATCCCTCCTTCCCTCAGAAGTTTTTTTTTTCCTTTTGTTCAGTTATGTCTGATTCCTGGAGTCTGCCTGAACAAATCCCTGCAGTTTTCTTGGCAAGGTTTTTCAGAAGTCTTTTGCTATTGCCTCCTTCCTAGGAGAGAAAGAGACTGGCTCAGGGATACGCAGGCAGCTTTGTGCGCAAGGAGGGACTGGAACTCACGGAAACAGATCGG
>JANHZU010007574.1:25894-41787 GCA_032468055.1 Acrochordus granulatus | reverse complement strand
CCTCAGATAATCACTCTAACAGCAGAAATTGAAGAACTAAAGAGCCTCTTGATGAGAGTGAAAGAGGAGAGGGCAAAAGATGACTTGAAACTCAACATTGAAAAAATTAAGTTTGTGGCAACTGGTCCCATTACTAACTAGCAAATAGAAGGGGGTGAAATGGAAGCAGTGATAGATTTTACCTTCTTGGGTCACTGCATATGGTGACTGTATCCATTAAATTAAAAGATGCTTGCTCCTTGGTGGGAAAGTTATAGGAAATTTAGACAGCATATTAAAAAACAGAGACATCACCTTGCCGACAAAGGTCCGCATCGTCAAGGCTATGCTCTTCCCAGTAGTAATGTATGGCTGTGAGACTGGTCCATAAGGAAGGCTGAGCATCAAAGAATTGATGCCTTCAAATTGTGGTGCTGGAGAAGACTTAATAATCCCATTTAGTTATTTAACAGAAAGATCAGAACAATGTATTTTAATTCAGGGAATAAAAGTTGAGGAAAATTTATTTTTTCTCACAACATACTCCAAAATTTTAATCTGAATGTTGTCAAACATTTTTTATCCAATGAAGCCTCAATGGACATTTCAAGATTCTCAGATTCAATTGCTAAAATATGCAGTGATAATCTAACATTATCAGAGCCTTTTGTTCTTTCATAAAACCAGATTGCACGGGATGTACAATATACTTTGCAACCTACATGCTGAAATTTCAGTTAAATTGCATCAGTCTTTACTTCACAAAGATATTGGATGAGAACTTGCATAATTTGTAAAGATGCAGCTAAATCTACCAAATAAATTTGAGAAAGTTTTGGAAAATGTACATTATTTTTTTTTAGTAAACTCAACTGGTATCTTCATATTTAAATTAGAAAGTTGAATATAAAAATCTAAAACTTGCAACTCTATTGCCTTGACCTTATGTATTTTTCTGTAGAGACCCTCACTGTAGATATTATGTTTTTGCAACTGTTCCATTTCTAACAACTTCTCTATGTTCCCATTTCCAATAAATACACTTAATGTGCTTTAATGAAATGTTTTATTTCAGATTTGTACAAATTTTCAGTTCACCAGATCTAAAAACAATATATAGTTCCAGAATAAGATTTCTTGTATGAATATTGAAACTTCCCTTTCCAATTTATATTGATATTTTTTTCTTTCTTCCATAAGGCATATATAATAATTCTGCCTCATGAAAAAGGTATGAAAGAATGTCTTGATCATCTATTGTTTTTTTAAAAAATTACTTGTAGTTTTTATACATATTGCTGAGCAAAAAGCTGTGGGTCATTTAACAGCAAAATATTAAAATTCTACTTTAACCCACCTTGATACATTGAAAAAACCATAGAACAATGGAACAAGGTCACATAGTTTAATAGAACACATAGTAAGTTTCTATACTATTGACAAAGGATTGAAATATGTTTAAAAAATCACCACCCAAACAAGAACACTTATCCTGAAGACCTAAAAAATATGTAAATTCTCATTGGCTCAGAATTAACTGTCACAAAATGTCAACCAAGTTAAATTCTGTTATGTAGATATAAAAGACATTCCAATTTTGTTTCCCTTGAGAATTTTATTAGAGTTAGTTGAAGAGCACAAAAATAAATTAAAATCCCTAGTCATTATTATATGATCCACCTTTAAAATAAAATTAGCAAAATATAAATGTAGAATACTTGATTTATCTCTGGTTGGACCATAGTAATGAATAAGATCTATCCCAAATATCAAAATTTCTAACAGCCAGAATTTTAAAAACAGCCTTTCATATCTGAAATTATTTGCTCAATGATTTAACTAAAAACAAAACTTAATTAAAACAGTGGCTCCTTTAAGTCAATCTAGAGTTGCCCCAAACATACTCTGAATCAATCTTTCCATTATATATGTTTCATCAGGGAGAACATGGGTCTATTTCACTTCAATTTCAGTCTGTTCAATTTATTTTAAAAAAATATTGTCCTCTTTTCTGGACATCTCAGGCCCTGAACATTGCGCAACACAATGAACGTTGACATCATTATCTTGAGTCAAGGCCAAGCTAAATAACTCCTCAATGAATGAGCTGAAAACGACTCTCACTTAGTTTTAAAAACCAGCAAAATAGAAATAAAAGTAATAAATTCCAATTATGGTATGGACCTCAAGTTGCAAAGGATCGGATGCCAGATCAGATTTTCTATTACTATAGTGCAGTGTTTCTCAATGGACACAACTTAGATGTGTGGGCTTCAACTTCCAGAATTCCTCTTGCTGGTTGGGAGAATTCTGGGAGTGGAAATCTGCACATTTAAAGTTGTGACGGTAGAGAAATACTGCAATAGCAGCCCAGTAGAGCATGGGTGCTTCCTCTTCTGCTTTGCTTGCTAAGGGAGGAGTGTGTAGGATTGTATAAATCAGTCAGTTTCTCCTACTGGTGTGCAATTGACTTCTCTAACTGGTGAGCCTGTGGGAGCTGGCCACCCTCTGTTTAGATGAAGTATTTTGCCCTGTTTTGGAGTAAAGCATTTTGTTCCACTGATGTGCAGTGACAATGTTATATGCCTCTCCAGTGCATCCAGTAACTGAGAGGTGCCTGTAGCAATTGATGGGTGTTCTGGAGGATGGCTCAGAAATGAGGCAAAGATAAGCCAACATGGCAGGGGGGCCCGTTGCTCAAAGAAGCTTCAAAATGATGCAATAGTTACATCACATATTTCATGGCTATTCAGGTCAATGGCTGTTTTGTGCTCTTCTGTGGCGACAGCACAGTCATAAAGTAAGATTATCGTGCCAGTTAAGCTGGGATCTCTGATGCTTTGTCAGCAACAGCAATAGGATGCCATCATGGGGCTCTAGAGCTGGATATGATAAGTTTCACATATTCATAATCCCAGCTCAAAAAAAATTCTATTTCATTAATGAAATTTGTTAATGCTGTGATAGGATTTATGGGAGTGCTGGAGTGGGAGCCAATGAGTGCAGCTTTTTGGCAGAGATGTCAAGTGGATTTCCAATGGCAGCCTTGGTGTTTATATCTCAATCAATATTTCAGTGCAAAGAGTGCTCTTCAAAACCACTTTTTGCTCCTCAAGCATTTTGCTCCATAGTTTTACAAGACAGATCAGTTGTGTTTTGCCAGAGTCTTTATCAAAGAATATAAACTTTTTTTAAAAAATGGATAGATCAGTGGAATCTTGTTACTAACTTCCACATATCTGACAATGAATAATTGCAGACAGAATTAGAAGACAAGCATCTGTGGATGAAGTGTCAAAAAAGTCAAGATGGTGGCTGTGATACATATGAAAAAGAAACAGGACTTCACTCACTTTGCTGCAGCCACCATCTTGACTATTTTTGACCCCAGGATGATCATAGACACCGCTGATGGAAGAGTATCTTCTCAGTGAACACTCCATGTTTTGTAACAAGAGGCATTTCTGTGAGCCATCCAGAGGACTCTTGCTTAATGAGCACTATAAAAATCTCATTTAAATTTTTTCATTGTAACAAACTTTATTACAGCAGCATTTAGAGAGCCACATATTGATCAACTCTGTTCAAGAACAGAGAGATAAGTACACATCTTACAACTCTTTGGAGGCCTCTGGAATGAAAGATAGAATAGAAGTGTTTTAAGCAAGTTATATGTTGGATTTCCTAAGTTGCTGGTAATGCTGAGATTGAACCTTTGGGGATGTAATTCAGGAGGAAGGAATTACTAAGAAAAGTAGTATCTCCAGAGTTTGATGCAACTCAGACTGTCACTACACAAGATGAAGCCTTGGTTTATCTGCCTACTACTCAGTGAATATTTGCCTTTATTAAATTTTAAAATCTCAATGCTATTTTAATATGATAATTCCTGCAAGAGACTATTCAGACTCTGTGGCTGATCAGTATTCCTGGTGACACTTTTCATAATTATTGATCCTGTTGACTTATGGGATTTCCATCACAGAATCAAACCATAGCTTTATACATGTTTATTGATACGCATCATTATTGTAACTTTAAATGCTAATGAAGTGACTAATATTACTTCAAGAACCACTAGCAACCTCTAGAGATACATTATTAAAAGACCATTTTACCTTCCATTCAGAATAACCCCAACATTTGTAGGGATTAGGATTTGATAATAGTAACCTTTTGTCCATGGGGATTGTTCCCTAAAAGAACTCCAAAGTACATTCTGAATTAAAAGCTACTGGCAGCAGCATTTTTACCAGGAGTCAAAAGCATAGGAGCAAAAGCAAACTATTCCAACTGCTTCTACATTCAGACTCAAGCACCCCAAACTGAATTCCTTAACAAGATCACTCTGGACAGTTATATTTCCTTTCATTTATCCTGATTAAATGTTCCCAGGATCTGTCCAGACCAACAGTCCTCCTTTACTTATTTTTTTTTGTGGTGGGGAAATGGGGAGAGAAAGAGAAAGAGAGAGAGAGAGAGAGAGAGAAAGAAAGAAAGAAAGAAAGAAAGAAAAGTGAAATTCAGCCATTATGACATGAGATGCAATTTTTGTGATCTTAGGTGCTTTGGGAAACACAGATGGAGTCAGGGAGGCTGCAGCCAGAGTGCTGCAGGAGCTAAATCTAATTATGTTCTTCAATTTGCATAATTACCTATGCAAGCAGAATCATTACGCTGAGCTGCAGGACCAAACCATTACAAAACTGTATTAAATCTCACACAAGAATTTGCACAAGCACTCAAATGATATCCTATTATACATGGTTATTTGCAGCTTTATAGTATTACTTTTGAAATAGAAACACAGAGTGTACCATGAACAAAAGAGACCAGCCCAAAGCCTCGATCAGCCTTCCCCGCCTGATCTCCTGCAGATAAACTGGACAGCAGTCGTCTGCATGCCATACCGACAGAGACCATGCAGGAGTTGTAGTCTGACTCTGATAAAGGGGACCAGACTGGGGAAGATTAATCTAGTAAAAGTGAGGCAAAAGAAGGGTGCTGCCCTCAAGCGTTATTTAAATTAGGGAATGAGGATTCAAGAACTAGGAAAGTGAAATATTTTGTAGTTTGTCATCAGGATTCATTTTCCTAATTGGCAATGGACATTGACCTTAGCAGCTTTGGTTTCACGACCTGGATTGTCTGTCGAGTTCTGAAATGCTTTGAGGTTTATTTTCTGCTGGGCCCCAGGCTGTGATATCCAGGAACACAACTATATTATCAAATACAGCTGTTTCTCTATTGCTTTTTAAAATGACATTGAAATCAATAAATCTTAATGAATAGCTTCTTTTACAGCTGCTGCAAAAAAAGGTGCTTGCGATGAATGAATCTTTCTAACTGCCCACTTTTAATTTTTTCCTAGCCTTATTATTGCTAGTAAATCTATGTGACATTGTTGTGTCTCCTCCTCTCTGCCCCCCTCATCTCATCCAATCTTATTGCATCCAGTAAATCTTTTTACTCCTTTTTGTACCTTCCAGTCACATGATTCTACATATACAGATGAGGAGTCATCGTTCACCAAATCTTTTTCTATTGGGTTAATGTCTCCAACCTCGCATGGATCATCCATCACTTAGGCATTATTGCCCTTGAACTATAGTAGTTTTGCCTCTTTTTTTAAACATGCATGAATAAATAGCCTTGGTCTGTCAGCTTTGCGACAGATGCCAAGACGCCCAAGGCTCTACTGCCCCAGTATGTAAGTCACTTTCTCGAATGTTACAGATGTGTTCCAGATGTGCTTTACAGAATAGGCAAAAAAGGGAAAGGTACTTAAAAAACTCATAGCCATATTCTAATGTTAGCATGCATTGAAAAATGGTGTATTTAAAGTTCAGATTTAGACTTTTATTTAATTTGGAGGTAATGGGAAAATAGGTAAACATTAATTCTGATGATGGAATTTTATACTTCCACAGGTGACACTGGTTCACTTTATACCTCAGCTCTTTATTTTTTATAATACACACCAACACACAGACTTGCATACACAAACAAACAATCAAATATGGACTCAGACCAACTTCATAATGAAGTTCTCCATACACATGAACATGGGAAGATCTATCCTACAACTTTTCAAAAATTTAATTTCTATGTGAGATAAATTTCAGGTTAAAGAGTATTATCAAACTCCTTTGGAATTATTTTAAAACTTCTTCTTAGCTTCTTATCACACTTCTTTTCTTCACTTTGAACCTATCCTGGCTGCCAACAACACTTAGTTTGAGAAAACTCAATGAAGAAATTCCTTCCTGATGTTTTTTCTTGGGATTTAAGTGACACATGTGAAGGAAGGAGGATGCAGATTATACAGAAATGTTTGTAGTATGAAAAAGAACATATTAAGTCTCATACATACTCATCCCTCTTGACTATTTGGTAACAAAATCCAAAAACACACCATTTCAGCAGTGAGAATGTAATTGAAATGTTCTGCTTTAAAAGAAAAGTTGAACTCTTCTTTTTCATCAGACTGAAGAGAACTGCTAGGAAAAAAAACTTGGTCAATTTTCCTCATTATTTATTTTCAGAGAGTTTTATATGGATAATTCCCTATTGATAAGTCATTGATGCTTAATGAAGGCTCAAGAGAGGCCTCCACTTCCCCCATAATTTTGGAAGAAAGGTCAAGGAGGAAGACTAGCCCACAATAAGTGGATGAGAGAAAGTGACTGCTGGGAAAATAAAATACAGGGTGAATTTAATATGGACTCTTTGGAATTTGCCATGTCCATATCTATTTTAAACTTAGCACACAGAAGGAGGAAATCATTAAACAGACATATTTAGGCCTCTAAGTCTAACTACATTCATACAATGAAGTCATGTCTCAGTTTCAGTGCTTGGGCTTAGGTTTAATTTAAGCTCATTAGTTGGATTCTCATATTCTGCTGTGGATTTTTTGCATGTTGTCTAAATCCAACAAGAGCAAATTGAGTATTGTGGCTCATTCAAAAGTCTAAAGTAATTGTAGTGTAGTTTGATATATAAATTCATCCATTGAAATTTCTCCATAATGTTGAATTTAGAATGGTATTAACACAAGGTATCCAAAATGGCCTTTTGTGCACTGAGAAGAAAAGCACTAACAGGCATGGGAGAAACCAAAATATTCAGAAGAAAAATACTTAGGAAAAAGAATTTTAAAGAAAACATAGTTGGTTATCCAACAACTAAAACAAACAAACTCCACTGAAGTTGATTTTATTTGCAAGTTTCACTTGTATCAATTTATTAAGTATCTTTTAGATGCTTTTCCTGTTGTCAGAAATGAGGGCTAAAATTCGTTATACACCAAAGACATTTTAATGAATTAATTCATGCTGTCTTTGTATAAAACATATGGCTAGGCCAAGATCTAGATGGATTTGGACTGCTGAGGTGGTAGGATACAATCTCTCTGACAGAATGAGGTCCCAATTACAAAGAATGAGCTACGACATAGAACAGGTTGCAGGAGTCCCTGTTTGGGAAAAGGGATGTGGCATGCCACTATCATGGCTAATATATTCCTTCCCCACTTTCCAAATAGCAACATATGGAAAAATGTAATGCCATTTCTTCAACATTCATCCCTTGGGTTCATGAAGTATTTTCTGTTCACTGCAAACCTTTTTAAAAAGAGCTTTAATAGCACAATTTTTATACAGTATACTCGTGGATAAGCAGAGAATTTGCCAAAATACAAATTGGGCAATCTTATCCATGAATGGGCTTATCAATGAGTATATACAGTAGGGCTTTTCCTCAGCTTTTTAAAAATACCTGTATATCCCGTATGTACTTGAGGATATGTCTGTTTATGGATAAGTGGACCCTCAAATTGTCACCTGCAGATCATTTGAGGATTGGCGTCTCCACACATGGGTTTATCTGCAGGTATATGCAGTATGGCTTCCACTGATTCTTCCAAACAGGAAGTCATGCTACTGCTGATGAAGGCCACAGAGTGTGCAAGGCAGCAGCCAATTGGTAGGATCAGTTGAGGCTAAGACTTCAAGCAACTTCTACCATGGACAGCTCCCTACCCAAACTGAACATGCATATGGGTAAATTTGCCACCTTATGACTAGGAGAAACTTGAGCATAGTCTCAGCTTATGCGATGACAACTTCCTCCAGTCAACTGATGTTAGAAAATAAGTCCAGAGGATACAGATTTATTTATAAACATTTTTGCTCTGCATATTTTTATGAATCTATTATAGTTTGTATACCATGTATATGGTTTAATATAAGAACCCCTCTAAAGGTGAAATGTCTTGTTAACCATAAACAATCAATAATGCCTAGCTGTATTTTTCTGACCTGAATAAAACATAGGTGAGATTCTCAGGTAGAGCCATTTTTCTCTTCAATTAATCTTTTATTTTTGGAGGCTGAATGATGACAGCCATAACTGATGTTAACAAATATCTCAGAAATATCTGGAAGACACTCATGACTGACAGATTACTGTATTTATATTTTGTATGCATAGCATTCTTTGTCCATTTTCCCCTCATAACAAATTCTGTAAATTTAAGTCATGGTGAAAGATAGTGACTTGCTCAAAATCTCCCAAAGAACTTTGTGGCTGAGTAAGGATTTGTACTTGGGTCTTTTCTGACCTGCCTCTCTCAGTCCTGTACTTCAATGACCTTGTAATGATAGTCTGATTTAGCAAGGCCATTCTTGTGCTGCCAATCATGCATGTCTCTAGAATTTATTCTGTAGCATTTGATGATGGGTTTCTGAGAGAAAGCTATGGAAAACAAAACAAACATATTCTCTGATGATCAAATTCTGCCATCTAGTCCTCTTGCTAATTTTCTTTCTTTACAGAATTCATATGTCAAATTCATGCAGTGTTTCTAGATAATGAGAATGTGCATATGTGGGGGAAGACACAGAAAATAAGTCTAATAAAATGTAATTTTAAGTCTGGCAATTTTCAGACCCATATTAATTTATTACAGGCTCTAGGGAACATTTATTTTCAAAGCTATTACATCCAACAGTTGCTTGCTTTACTGAAAGGTGACAAACTGAAAAACAAAACAAAAAAACCCATACAAACAGACAAATCCCTAGTGTTTGGAAAATATTGTTTCATAACCGTACTAATTTACCATAAAATGTGAATGCAATTAAATAGAAATATTATAATTTTTTTTCTATTTTTGCAAATAATTTCATGATGAAAATTATCATCTTCATTATAGAACTGTCAGACATAAAAGACCAGATCCACATGTAAAGGTTCAAATTAAGTGATTTATTGCTAAAGCCTATCACAAGAATCTTCTCAACTAACTTTCAGCACCTGGTTGGTGCTGGATTAGATTCAATGGGTTTGTGACTACTTAGTGAATCTAGACTAATTCCTCTTTTCACTCCTTCTCCTGCCTTTGTCATCTCTTTTCCTAAGGAACTTGCTAAAGATTTTTTTTCCCAAACACTGAGTTTTCTTTTGTTTTGGAAATAGAGTTAATCAATTAAGACATAATCTATATCTCTCCCTTTGAATCTAAACTGTAGATATTTACTCAGAGAAACACTTTGGCTCAGTAAGATCCTAAAACCTGTCCTACCCTTTCTGGTTACCTTGGTGCACAAGCTTATCAAATAATTTGACTTCAGTTGATTTCTAAAAAATGCAATCTATTGTCAATATGAGGTCATGACCTCTTCTATTTCAACAAACATCTTCCCTAGTAACAAATTAGTTAGAATAAATATAGCTTTATAGTTGACATTGCCTGCTGGACCACCTTCATGCATATCCATTGTTTCTGCTGACTAAGATACCAGCATTAAACAAAGAATTTGGATAAACACATTAAGACCTTTTGATATTCTATGGACATTTCCACATAAAGAGTAAATTCCGTCTATGATATTTGTGTGCAATTATTTGTTCCATGAATGGGATTAGTAAGGATAAGTTGGATTCAGAGGAGAAATTGAACATACGTAGCAGCCAATATCAGATTTTATATTTATTTACAACATACGTAATTTACCATTCATAAATTTTTCACTCTTACACTGTGTACTTGTTTAAGGTAGCAGGTAAGTCATAATTTCATTTTATTACCAGATAGCAGTGCAAGGTCTCCACTGGATATTGCAGCTGAATAATGGTTGAATCCAAGTCTCCCATGTCCAATCTAGCCCTCATATCTGATACAGGGATGCAGCTTTGTGGTCTTCCAAATATTGTTCAATTTTCATCAGTCCTAGTCAGTATAACCAAAGGTTAGAATGAAGGCAGCTACTGCCACTTGATGTATAGGAGGCCATGTTTCCATGAATGAGCAGGGAAATTTAAGATTCCAGATGAAAATGGCACTTTCAGTATGTATATATTGATGCATAGAATGTACCAGGCTTTAGCAAGAATCCTACTGTCTTTTTTCTACAGTTCTGTTTGAAATGCCTACATGGATGTGATTGTTCCTTACTAGAATGTTAATCTGATTCCTTGATAAACTTCATTTTATCTATCTTTGAAAATACGTTTCTTTTAAAAAGATGAAGACTTCTTCTTGCTGGAAGACCAATATATAAGAAAGGGTAGTAAATTTTTCAAGTAATAGCACCATTGTATGGTTTTGTAGAATGGAGGATGCCAAAAACTAAAACAAAAAAAAATCTGTGTCTTAATTTCACCCCTAATACTTCATACCATCAGTGAAATGCTTAAATCTCAAGCAAGCAAGCAAACAAAAATCCTTAGGATATCAAAATATTGGTATTCTATCTAAGATTTAATGATTTCTGTATTGTTGCTTGAAATCCTGTGAGATATAAGAATGCCATGATGATGATGGTAATGATAATTATTTAACTAATTCCATGTGCAATGATCTCTGGGGGCCCTTCATTACATTTATTTGGTTCGCTGCATCCCCTTGTAGCCATCCATGCCTTTCTTTCCCTCTTCCCTGTCAACTCATGAAACTTGCTATGCTTTTTGCGTATCAATCTAACAGCTTTTCTTTCCAAAAGAGCAAAATAAGGAATTTCTTGCCTGGATTCTTGCACTATTTTCTGGGAATAATCTCCAGATGTTTTAGAAAGACAAGTTGTTTTATGGAATGAAACAAGCTTCTTTAAGGGAAGGTCGATGATAATAAGACAGATGTCTTTGGGATCTGACTTGCTTTATAATGCATAAGATCCACTTGGTTAATATCTGCATTGAGCATCTTTGATTGCATTAAATTCAGACCAGCACTGCATATTATGCTAAATAAATAAATAAATAAATAAATAAATACTTTCTTCTAGTCTCATTAGACTATTTCTTTGCTTTTTTCTTTCCACGGCCAGCACGTTTTATCTTTTCTTCCACTTCTATCTTCTCCTCAACAACAGGTTCTTCCTCTTCTTCAAATTCTTTAATACTGGTGATATAAATACTGAATACAGAGAAAAATGAAAAAGAAGTTTGCATTGTAGATTGCATAGTGAAATTACATTTACTGACACCTTTAATAAGTATGCCATATTCATATTTCTGATATGGACATGAACAACCATTTTAAGATCATATTCTGTATGGAGCCTGGCAGAGATTTCTATCTGAGTTTCTTCCCCTAATTATCCCAGGGGTCAGTTCACCGATGTGCAAAGATTTCACAACAGGAGGGGAAAAAAACATTAAAATACCATGTATCACTTCTTAGTTTTATTGAGGAAGAGAAAAGGGAAAGAAGGAAGGAAAGGAAACTCTGAAATTCTCGAAATTTCTGTGAAATGACTGTTAAAAAATAAATACAGGCAGGTATTTCACAATATTTTTAAAACAACAAAGAAATAAAGACGAGTACTTTGGCCACATAATGCGCAAGGAGGACTCATGAGAAAAGACTGTGATGCTGGGAAGGACTGAAGGGAAGAGGAGGAGGGGACGGCAGAGGATGAGGTGGATAGATAGCATAGTCAGTGTGATGGGTGTGAGCTTGGGAAGACTCCGGGAGGCAGTGCAAGACAGGGGGGCCTGGAGTAATGCAGTCCATGGGGTCGCAAAGAGTCAGACACGACTGTGTGACTGAACAACAACCCCTCCCGGCGGCTCAACGCTGTGCAGACTTTGACTCCCACAGTTCCCAGCCAGCAGGGCGGGCGGCAAGAGTTCAGGAATCTATGTCTGCACGCCTTTGCAAGGGGCGGGCCTGGCTCTGCTGGAGCGCTGGGCTCCTCCCTGGATGGGATGCTGCCATGGTGGGTCCTCTGCCGCCCAGCGGGCAATCAGAACGGGAACTGGGCGGGGGTGAAGGCTTGTCATATCTTGAGCATAAGCTTGCTAGCATGTGAAATAAGCGCAGTTGTACGGTAGTTTGAACATTCTCTTGCACTGCCCTTTTTTGGGATTGGAATGTAAACTGATTTTTTTCCAATCCTATCACCATTGTTGAGTTTTCCCAATCTGCTGGCATATTGAGTGCAGCACTTTCATGACATCGTCTTTTAGGGTTTTAAAAATCCTAAAAAAAAGTAATACTTTGCTGTAAAACATCTATCGTTGAAAATATCTCACAATCTTCATGAAATTTGTCCTCTGTGAATGAAAGTCACTTTGTAGAGAGATACTGTATATATTTTTCCTCTCTTTGGAGCTGCACTGGAGTGCAAGTGGACATCCGAACATTCAGGGACGGGAGCAGCAAAAGACTCCCCTGCCCTTCAGACAGGGAGGAGAGGGGACTTGGGGGAAGGAGCACTCCCTCAGGAGTCCCTTGGAGTGTTGGAGAAGAATCGTGAGAGTCTTGGACTGCAAGGGGATCAAACCAGTCAATCCTAAATGAAATCAACCCTGAGTGTTCCTTGGAAGGACACATACTGAAGCTGAAGCTCAAATATTTTGGCCGCCTAATGTGAAGACAGGACTCATTGGAAAAGACCGTGATGCTAGGAAAGAGTGAAAGCAAAAGCAGAAAGGGGCTGCAGAGGATGAAATGGTTAGACAGCATTGTAGATGCGATGGGAACGGATTTGGGTGGGCTCCAGGAGGCAGTGCAGGACAGGGGGCCTGGCATGCTGCAGTCCACAGGGTCACCAAGAGTCAGACACGAGTGAGCGACTGAACAAGAAGCAATGCATGTTGTGAAAGAGAAAGGTATCAGTCAAATCAACTGCAGCTTCCAAGGTCATGTTCAACACTTCGAAGTATCCCAGGAAAGAAATGGCCAGTCTGTGGATCTTATTGCATGAAGTCCGTGTCAAGGTGGGAAGTGGGGTACCACTCCCCAAGATATCTTTGCTGAGTGAAGCTGGACCATTGGGAATCTCCCCAAAGGGAGCTCCTTTGCTTGGATACAACCAAGCAGCAACTAACAGTCACATCCCTTCAGCCCAAGGAAGCAGACAATGGCAAGGCACTTCTGAAATCTTGCCAAAAAAATCCTGCACACGCTTGTCCAGGCAATCACCAGCAGACAACATTGACTCAAAGGCACACACATGCACACATCTGTGGCAATGGGGCACCGTTTTCATGGCTTGATCCCTAAGATACAGAGAAGGACTAAAATCAAGGGCTGGGAATAATCCACTTGCAAACAATCTACAAGTAAATAGCATCATTGATCATATAAATTATCTTACTTAAAATATTTCACTCTACAACTCAGCCAGGAAGACTGTTTGTGTACCATCTTACCCACCTATCTGATTTATAACCCTCCTTTATTTGTACAACTCAAGGCTGCAAGTTAATTATGACTTAATTATTAATAAAAAGAAGACACCCATCTGGGAATTTTTAATCAAAGTCATGGCACAGGACACTTATTGAGACCTGAAATGTTATTTAAAAATGTGTGTACTATATCTACATTTTCTACTAAAAATCATTTCCAAGACAACCAACTATAATAAAAATACAGGCAAAACCATTTCAACGTACACATTACAAACCTTCAAGTACCCAGAAATAGAAGTGAAGAAACACCAGCCCTCCCGTTAACACCGTACCTGACCGGTTTCAGAGCAAATATTGATGTTACCTTTATTGACTTTTTCTCTAAAAGCCTTTCTAGCTGCTTGTTGCAACTCAGACTGAAGCGACAAAATCAGGCTTCAAGTATTTTCAAAGTAAAAATAACCAAAAGTGAGAGATTGAAAAATCAACCTCTGATTGATCAAGTGAATTTGCCCAAGTTTTACGTCTCCTCTCTTTGAGGAGAGAACTTTAAAGAAGAAAATCAGGACGTTGCATAGAGGAATTAAATTTGACCGAAAAGACATTTGAAACAGTTTTTCTTCTAGAGCTTATCCTAATTGATTTTCTCCTATTTTATAATCATTTTAGAATATTTTCATTTCTTGGAATATTTTCATTTCACTTGGCAATTTAACCTTGACAAATCCTTCACTGTTGGAAAAGGGTCTCTCTCCCCCCTCTGCTTTCTTAGCCCTTGTGCCCCTCTTGTTTTCAGATCCACTCCTTGCAGCTCCAACGTTCCCCAGAACAAATGAGCCTCAAAAGAGCCCCAGTAATTTCCCAGGTGAATTTGATCGATTTGAAAGGGGAACCGGTGCTGGATAGGAGGCCACCAGCAAATCTCTGGGTGCTGGGAAGTTTAAAAAGAAACACCCCAGAGGGTGGCCAAGGTGCAACCCTTCCATACTACTGCAAGAAAATCACCTTTTAAAACAGTATTTCTGAGCCTTGGCTACCTGAAGTTTATGTGGACCTCACCCCCCAAAATTCCTCAGCTGGCCCTGTTGCGGGAGCTGGAGTCAACTCAGCGCAGACTTTTCTCAAAGGTCAGTCAGACAATCCTGAATGTGCGAGAAAAATCTGTTCGCTAGTGGTGAGGACGAAAGCAGAAGTCTAGACTTTGGTGTTTACAAAGGGAATCAGTGGCAGTGCTAAAAATGCACTGGTTCCCGGAGCATCTTTGGAGTGGCATTGCTTGAAAAAGCGACGTAGATTTCACATGTCTGCAGACCCTCTTCGGTTTTGCAATCTTTGCTTCATTGCAATTTGTCTAAAAATTTAAAACTCCCCTTCCAGATACCTCCATAGCAGTTAAATACAATTATTTCCAGCAAAGACAAACCCTTTTGCTTCTAAGCTTCACAATAAGCAGATTATTTCACCTCCACCACTGAAAGAGAAACAACTGAGAAGATGTGGCGGTTGAAGAGCAGCTTCCCAAATTCCCAAGTCTGGAGGGGGACAGCACACAAGTCATGCTATGAACTATGTTCTCTCATGCTGGCTCATGGTGGCTAGGAGTGGAGGTCATTGGTTCACATGACTCCTGTTCCAAGGATTTTTTTTGAGAAGTTTTCCTTTTCTTCTGAACAACTAAGATGAGGAGAGAAGAAATTTATTTGTTGACTTGATAACAATCCCAGCTTCACTTTGTACAACTCCAGGCAATGGACTTAATGCTCCCTCCTTCTAATTTTCCCCAGAGCAACCACCCTCTAAGGCAGGTTTAGAGGGATGGATTGCCCCCAAGCCTCTGTAGCTGAGAAGAAGACCACAACCTGGGTCTCCCTATCCCAGATCCAATATTTAACCCCAACACCACCCTGGCCCTGAGTTAGGCAAGGGACTTCTCCAAGGAAATAATCAGAATCTGGCTTGTCCTTCACTTGATCCCTCATTGATTTTCAAGAAAGCAAAAGCTGGCAGACAGAGGCACACCTGCCAGCCTTCCAGCTGGGGGGACAAAATGTCATTGGCAGAGATGGTTTCTGGGCAAAGCAAAGGATACACAGGTTGACACCACTGATTTTGGAGCTTTTGGTTCCAGCCCCCCTCCAGGTCTTAAGCCAAAATGACTTTTTCTTTTCCAGAAGCAGATCAGACTTACTAATATATATGATGAGTCCACCCGATGCCAGCAGGACAACGGCTAGAGCAACCAGGATGGCACCCACAGGGAAAGTGGCTGC
>JANHZU010007573.1:25584-38607 GCA_032468055.1 Acrochordus granulatus | reverse complement strand
CAGTTAAGATACTGGGCTTGTCAGCTGAAAAATTGGCAGCCTGAGTTCGATACCTGGGTACTGTGTAGCAGGGGTGAGTTCCCATTATTCACCCCAGCTCCTGCCATCCTAGCAGTTCAAAAGCATGTAAAATGCAAGCAGATAAATAGGTACTACCTTTGGTGGGAAGATAACAGCATCCACGCGCCTTAACATATAGTCATGGTCCACATGACCATGGAAGCGTCTTTGGACAATGCTGGCTCTTCGGCTAAATAATGGAGATGAGCACCACACCATAGAGTCGGTCACGACTGGCAGGGAAACCTTTACTTTTATTGAAATAAAATCTGGATCCTGACCAGATCTTGACCTACCTTCTTTTCTTTTGGCTTCCTCCATGACCATAATTTGAAGCTGCCTGGTTGCTGTAAGAAGCAGCAGAATTAATCTCTGCAGAAAATTCCACTAATGGATGTTGTACTTTCTTCTTCTGAGGAATTCTGAGATTAAAAACTTGGGGGAGGGGCTTGTAGACGGGAAGGGCAATCTGAATCCCTGGAGGGGGGAAACTGGTCCTTTGCTATAACCCAATATATTTGTTACATAAGGAGGTCCCTCTCTCTCTCTATGACATGCCACTTTAATCATGGATAGAGTTTCATCTATACTGCAATGCATTACAATTGAATAAATATAATAACACAGCAGATCAGTGTATTATTAGCATGCTGGCTGGGAAATTATGGGAGTTGAAGTCCCACACATCTTAAAATTGCCAAGGTTGAAAGATACCCAAGCCACATAGAGCTTTATAGCTGATAACAACACCTTGAACTCAAATCAAATGTGGATGCTGCAGTATTATTACACGATACCAAGTCTGGCTCATTGTGGGTAGCTGCATTCCACTCCAAACGAAACTTCCAGATAGCTTGCAAAGGCAGCTCCATGCAGAGTGAATTAAAGCGATCCAATTGAGAGGTGACAGAGTCAACCTCACTTAAGTTGATGGATGGCCTCCTCAAGCAGTTTCGAGCAGAGGTTGACTACAGTGGAGAAGAGAATCAAGTCCGTAATGGAATAGCCAAGGACTGATCTCTCTTCTCTCATAATCGCAAATGGGTTCTCCTGGTCAGGAGAATAAAGGAGTTGGAACCATCGTAAAAGTTAAGGATGATACAAAAGCATGATGATGATCTTCTCAACCTGTCAGATGCTCCTTATCCCAGACATGTATTCATCATGGCTAATGTGGCTATCCAAGAAGCAATCTTAAGAAGGTGTTGATATGTGCAATGAGTGCACCCATATCTCCTCCCTTCCTGAACATTTTTCAGATCTAAATGGCTGAATATCCCTGAATCCCATACATATGATTGTTTCCCCAAAGCATGAAAGCCACTGGATTAAATGGATTTTATGGACCAGATCATGTGTCTTGCTTATAGTTTATTGTGCATGGAGTTATTGATGCACAATAAATATTTTTTTTATTTAATTTATATGCTGCCGAAATCCGGAGACTCTCGGCAGCTGACAAAAATAAAAATAGCAATAAAGATTGCTGTTCAGTCGCTCAGTCGTGTTTAACTCTTTGCAGCCCCATGGGCCACAGCATGCCCTGTCCTCCAGTGTCTCCCAGAGTTTGCTCAAATTCCTGTTCATTGTGTCAATGATGCTATCCATCCATCTCATCCTTTGTTGTCCCCTCCTCCTTTTGCCTTCAATCTTTCCCAGCATCGGGTCTTTTCCAATGAGTGCAATAAAGATTGCACGTATGTAATTCCTTATCCTAGGCAGGAAATTTCCAAAGTCATAAAGCAGAGGTCTTTTCTAAACTCTGCTATTAGGAATGCTAAATGACAGGTTCCATCACAAAGAAGAAAAGAAACAAAATTTTGACAAAATGACTGTAACACCAAACCTATAGTAATATTTACCTTTTTTACTTTCACCTTTGTAGTGGCTGTTAGGGGAAAAAATACAATTAGAAAAGATAAAAAACTGAGTAGGAAGAAAATTCAGCCTTTCTAGGACGTATAGTACAATTAGTATCTCTTCTGGTCCTCCAGAAAGTTTGGAATGGATTTTATGAGATTTACGGTGGCCTCACATGGCTTCACCTAGGTTTTAGTTTCTCGAGATAGGGAACAGTCCCCCAGAATCTGGGTTGACTGTGCCAATTCAAAGGCACAGAAAGGAGTTAGATTGGTTTAGCCTGGACAGATAATTAAGAGGCAGTTCACACAACATACTTAATTTGATGCTGAATGAACTTATTTTCTGGGTTTGTACAACACATGAAGCTAAAATCTAACAAAATGGAATAGGATATATATAGCACAGTAAATGATTGAAAACAGTAACAGCATGTTGTGCAATTGCATTGGCAAGGGCCCAGCTTGGGTTGGTTAAGCCTGCTGTGCAAGCACAGTCAAGACGATATGCAATTTCAGACAAATCTTTGAAGAATCTGACAATCTTTCCCTAGGAGTCTGTGGAAAAGAAACATTATTGGAAATAAACATGAGGCTGAGGATCTTGCTTGGTTTTGCAGTGTACTTTTCATTAAAAAAATGAAGAGAATCTACAATCGTAAAAGCTGAGGGCATGAAGATGTTGACACACCTCTTGGTGTCTTTAAAAATCCAAGAATTAAACTTGGAAGAAGAACTTTTTGGTGCTATGAAAAGTGTTTGAATACAGGGAACCGTTTAAGCCATTTAGCAACCACAATTGGGACGAATTCAAAGAAGCTTTGATTTCACCAAGTAGCATTTACTAAGGGGAAAATCATGTGACTGTGATGGTGCTTTCCTCATCCTCAGTCCCCTGAACTTTTGAATGCTCACCCTGGCACTGAGATAATTAACAAGTAAGGAATTGTTTGCATTTACATTCACTGGAGAGGAAGGGGCTACGAGAGAGTAAATAGGCACACAGCGGGGAATACACCAGCTGTTTGCGTGATAAGTTTGAGTGCACCACGTTCATTTCAATGTGTATTTCGCATTGGGTGCCTGTTTATTTTCTTGTAATCCCTCTTTCTCCAGTCTCCCCATCTGCGAGGGAGAAAAACAAAGGACATGCACAGGGCACAGGATGTGTACTGAGGAATTCTGTGAAGATCATAGAAGTGGGCATAGGTCATAAAATCATTTTTTCAGCACAGTTGTAACTTTGAATCATCGCTGAACAAGGCAGTTCCTAAGTGAGGACTACCCGTAACCAGAACAAATTGAAGCTATTTCATTAGAGCTTTCAAAGTGGTGAGGGGAGAACCATCCACTGCTCAGAAATTAGGAGGTGGATGGTCTTAATGTTCTCTCCAACTCTGTGGTAGGACACAGTATATGAGACTATCTTTATATTGGCTTAATCCACATGCTGTGCTAACCCGTGACGTGGGCTGCTTGGCTGTGGCTTAGATGCATTGTGAACCGATCCCTTTGTGACATAAAATCAGTCACATTTCTATCGGTCATCGTAGCTTCTCCCGTAGTTGCCAGTATGTTTTCTGGATATCTTTGGCATCAGCAGCATCTGGGAGACTAAAAGCAAAAGATACCCATACATTTTAAAAAGGGTTAGCAGGGAAAGGATTAAGCAGCACACACCCAGTCTGTGCCATACCTGTATCAGTCCTATATCTATTTTGTGCTGCCTGATAGAGTTGCACCCCATCCATTTCTATCCTAACTAGAAATTACTTAATGTATAATGTACTGATAATTGACTTATGCTTATACATTTATCAAGCGTACCTTGGGGAGGTAGACTGTGGACTGCGTTTTCTTCCAGCGGATTGCAGTAATATTGACTCAGAGATCTGACAGTTGCTTGTCCCACCACTGGCCTATATCCAAAATCTCGGTGATCAATCACTTTCAGTTCAATAGGAAAAGAATAATCTTCATCAATAGGCAGGTACTGTAGGAATTCAAGACGAAACAGGGAAGCTTTCCAAGGGAGTCAAGAAAGGGGGCAATTCTTCTGAAATTACTCAGTTCATAATTTCTAATTAAAGATAGTCCTTGTTATCATCAGAATGGGGACTGGAATTAAGTGATGGTCGTAAGGTGTGACATCACATGATCATGTCACTGAGTGAAACAATCCCATTGCTGTTAAGTGAAAATTGTGAGTTGTTAAATGAAGACCTCGTGTGACTGCTGTGTCTGGTGACTTCCTGCTGGCTTTCCACAAGCAAAGTCAATTTTCCAACTTGGCTGGAAATTGCAAGTTTTGGGCAGCTCGCAGGTGAACACTACAGAGTGGAGTGGAGAAGTGCTGCAGCGAGGGCATATGAGCTGGGGAGGGGTTCCTGCAGTGCCGCACAACTGCATGTGAACTGGGAAGGGGTTGCTGTGGTGCTGTGGATGTGCTAAGGGCGGCACTGTAGCACTGCACAAGTGCATGTGGGCTGGAAAGGGTTGCTGTGGTGTGAGAATGCCCTGCGATCTCATGGTCTGTGGGGGCTCCTCAGGAGAAAAAGTGATGGCAGTGACCGGCAGCTTTCCCTGCCAGTTTCTCCAGTGACTTTGCTTGTGGGAAGATGGCAGGGAAGGTTGCAAATGATGATCATGTGAGTATAGAATGCTGCAACTGTTGTGGTGTGAACTGGTTGCCAAGTACCCAGGTTGCAATCATGTGACCGTGGAGTGCAGCAATGTCTGGAAGTTCGAGGACTGGTTGTAAGTACCACTCATTCAGTGCCATCACAATTTCAAACAGTCGCTGAACAAGTGGTTGTTAACCGAGGACTACTTGTATTGTGCTCCTCCCTGAGTTTCTTAAACTTTGCTTGTATAACTCACCACTTTCATGAGATAAATATTAATTGAAAAATTTGGGTATTCTTGGAAGTTCCTGATGATTGTAGTCTGAATGGACTCTCCTCCACACTCTATGATTAGGCTAGGATTGTTGACCATCATCAAATTGTAATTCTTCATGTCTCGAAGACCCCAGGCAAGAATCTGTGGAAAGATTGGAGGAAAGAGCCAGCTGATTTTGTACCAAATATTCCACGGGTTGGATATAAGATCTCTCTCTCTCTTTCATTGGTTTTGATCCTGATAACTCCTTGGGCACATCTACATGGCTTTTTACACGGAAGTGGTTTTGCCATTGAGATAATTTTTAGGAATCCCAGTCTTGGGATTGTATTTATGTATTTCAGATCAGGTATGGCATACACTCACACACACAAATGTGCACTAGAGATTCCTGAAATGTATACTTCCATTCTGTTGGTTTGCTGAACGACTGAATCTCCTTCGTCTTGTTGAACAGGTCTAGCTTTCATCATTTCCCTCCTTTTCATTTATTATACATATTTTTTGATTCCTTGACACAAGACTAAGGCCCAAGCTGGGTTCAAGTGCTTAGTGTTGCCATATTGTTACCAATGCTGCTTTGCATTATAAATATATTGGTACTGATAATACACATAGAGAGTGAGCTACAAATGAATAGATATAAGAAAGGGATGAAAGCTCTTATATGACCTGGTCAGATGACGACACTAAGTATGAGAAAAGTACCGTATGTGTGATAAGAATACCAGGTTGGGATTGGACAAGCTTCATGGAAAGCTGTACAACTGAAATTGCAGAACTTTGGTGCATTGTACAAATTTGGTACGTGCATGGTTGCATGACAGGCATTCTGCTTCAATTCTTCTGAAATTTAACCTATCTTTCCCTCTAGGGCTTTTCTTTGCTGAGCAAATCTGATAATTCAGAAAATGAACAATTACATATGAAAATCTGTCTTTGTTTCTCAGTGTCCCGGGGAAATTGTAAAGGGTTATGTTGAGTTTTTGAAGTTTGTTGGAGACAATGTAGCATAATCTTTGATGGTAGTCTTTAGTTACGTTAATTAATTAATTAATCATTAGTGGAAAAAGTACCCATCTGTCTGAATGGGTGGAGAAAACTCAGTTCAGCAATAGGAAAATACCTTATTATAACCTACAAATATCTGTGCTTGGTAAGGATCCAGTGGGGAAACATCAGTAGATCCCAGCTCCCAGATCATTCTTGTTGCCTGTTTTGCCCTGTTCAGTTTCTCCAAAGCTTCCTTCATTGGTGTGGAAGGAACACCAATTCTAACTCACAGTGGGGCTTGACCAGTGGGAGAGACTCGTTGGATGGAAGTGGATTATTGGACCTGTTACCATTCCTCCATTCCCAAGATCCCTGTGGACAAATTTCTCGTCAACCAAGATGTCTGGAGTCATTTGACCTGCTTCTCATGCTTACCTCCACAGCCATCAGCCGCAAAATGGGCCGGATTCCTTTGGGGATCAAATAAAAACCATCCTTCCAAGCAGGAGGTGGATGTTTTCCCAGGGATCCATCCTGGAGTAAGAAAAGGGAGATTGTTCTGAAGCATGACTTTCAGACGAGAGCGCTAGAAATACGAACCATCATCCTGAGATGTTCACACTATGCTTAGTTAGCAAATTAAACAGTTAGCAAAATTGCTGATTTTCAGACATAGTTGATTGATTTTTCAGATTGCTGATTTTTCAGACATAATTGCTGATTTTCAGACACGCACAACCCTGGCAGAATCTTTCTTAATGGCTTTCCTCCCTTGCATATAATAAAATAAAATATAATGTAAAATTTCAAGTAAAATTTGTTTTGTGTAAATGAAAAGTATATTTTGGTGAAACTGCATTGTGTGTTTGGCTTTTCTTAAATTTTATTTGCAAAGGATTCTGAATAAAAAATGAGAGGTTTAAAAAACATTAAGGAACCTGAAAGAGGCTTTGCTTAATCTGGAATATACATATACACAAATATGTCCAGTATGTGTGTGTCAAAAAAATCAAGGTGAGCATTGTGTGATCCCTGCAAGGAAGAGTTGTTTGGGGTTGTTGGCATCAAAATCAATTAATAAATAAAAACAACCTAATAAAGAAGGTGAAAAGGGAAGTAGCTTCAATTGAAGAATTAGAGCCACCACTTGACCCTTTCGATCCTCCCACCCCATAGACACCCATACATACATTGATATATTTATATATGGTTAAGGAAGTAGGTGATGTAAATGCAGTATAAACCAAATATTTACAGAGGTTCTGTATTACTATGCTGGCTAGGGAATTCTGGGAGTTGAAGTCCACACATCTTAAAGTTGTCAAGGTTGAAAAACACTGCTCTATATGTAAGGGAGTATTAGACAATCCTTGTCCTCAGGGTTTGCTCTGAAGCTTTAAAAGCACTCTGAGGTTGCATTCCTAAATGTAGCAGTAAAATGCATTAATTTCAGTGAAGTAGTTTTCAATTTTTTATTTTTATTTTGATACATTGAAAAGGGAACACCAGGATAAGACACGTCCATTCCTTTCCTACATGAAGAGGAACTGGGCAAATCTTTTGGTCTCACCACTTTAAGTGATATCTATGCATCACCAGATGGTTTCTGTGGAGGCTTTGCTATTGTACCTGACCTGGAAAAGAGACTCAGTTCCCTGATCACATCCTCTTCCTTCTTTTACAGAACTCCCAGAATTTCCTGAGAAAAAGGAATGTGGTGCTGAGTACTTGTGACAGTTCATTCAGGGTCTTCTAAAACTTGGGATGAGACCTTGTTTTATTTTTGCTCACCTTCTTGTCCAAGAGAAGCTCAAAAGAAGCCATGAGATAACCATTCTCATCTTGGTTTTTGGTGATAGGATACTTCTGGAGACGGGGTATGGTTCGAAAATCGAGATCCAGGCACACATTTGGAATACATATGCACCTTCCCATAAAATCATCAGATTGGGCCTATCAGGAAGAAGTGATGCAAAGCAGATAAACATGTGAACAAAATGGTCTCCAGACCAACATTTGGGCATTTGGTAAGATAATGCAACAAACCACAACCAGATGCAGAAGACATTTAAGGTATGTTCAAGAGTTCCTATTTATGCTGTGTGAGGCACATCATGAGATGACAAGAACCAGTGGGATGTAATGTAGTGGTGAAGGTTTTGAAATAAGACTAAGGAGACGCAGGCTTACGTTCTGACTCAGCCAAAGAAATGCCATCTTACTTCATAGGATTTTTCTTGTATGGATAAAGTAAAGGGAGATCCCCAAAAGCCGGATTGAGATCTAGTGGACAGATAGGAAGAAATCTAAGAAACTAACAAAATGTGCAGCTAACCTTGATGAAGCAATAGATAAGTAGTTAAGGGAAAAATGACTCCTGGAAAAGTGGAAGGTATGAGAAAGAAACTCAAAATAATGCCACCTTGATTTTTTTTAAGTATAAGAGAGATCAGAGAGAACCTTGAGGCTTTAAAAAATCTTTTGTCATCCCCTACAACAGTGTTTTTCAAATTCAGCAGCTTTAAGATGTTTGGATTTCAACTCCCAGAATTGTGGGAGTTGAAGCGCACACATTTTAAAGTTGCAATGTTTGAAAAATATGGCCTTTATAATAATAACACAGCATTCCTGGAATCCTGGCCATGTTTCCGGAGCTGGCCTACCTCAAAGGTTTGATAGAAATAATAAGCAAAACAGCCACCTTCAGGGATCCAGTACCTAAAAGATATATATGGCCCACAACATGACATGCTTCAGTCGAGGTGATCTAGAGTGCACCCACCCTACTTGATTTGGAGGGACAGGCAGGTGACCTCAGGGAGCGTTGTCTGAAGATGCTTCCGTGGTTATGTGGTCTGCAAGACTATCCACCAGGATGCAAGGAAAGTTGTTAGTTTCCCACCAGAGGTGGTACCGATTGATCTACTTGCATCTTTGCATGCTTTCGAACTGCTGGGTTAGCAGGAGCTGGGGCGAGTAATGGGAGCTCACCCCGTCATGCGGCACCTGGGTCTTAATCGTTCGGCCATCGTACTCCCTAACTTCAGGGAGAAGCATCCCTCAAGCATCCTGGCCTCTACTTTGACAACTTGAAGAAACCACTTGAATTGATTTTTGCCCTCCAGATGTTATTTTCCCATGAAACGAAGAAATACATTTATCCAATCTAGATAAGTCAACCTATGTACATTGAAAAGAGCAGTTGTCATTACTGTATTATTTTGATTACAGTTTATTTAATATCTGGCCTTCTAGGACAGCAATCTCACTCACATGGTTTACAAACAACATCCACCCTCATAAAAGCAGGATAATTTTGAAGCAATCAAACAAAACTGGCAACTTTTTCATGGGGCAGGTTTTTTTTTGGTGGAAAGAGGGAGAGAAAAATGATTTTTGGGGGTGATCTCTAGCCCTGTATGAAAATATTGGTACTTTGGAGCCTTTTTAAAAAAATATTTATGTCCTGCCTTTATTATTTTTAGAAATAACTCAAGGCAGCAAATATATTTAACACACCTTCTTCCTATTTTTCCCACAAAACAACCCTATGAGGTGAGTTGGGCTGGCTTTCATGGCTAAGGCAGGATTAGAACATGACCTTCCAGTTCCGACCTTGTTGCCTTAACCACGAGTCCAAACTGGC
Source organism: Acrochordus granulatus (assembly GCA_032468055.1). Classification (NCBI taxonomy): domain Eukaryota; kingdom Metazoa; phylum Chordata; class Lepidosauria; order Squamata; family Acrochordidae; genus Acrochordus; species Acrochordus granulatus. The sequence continues at coordinate 29,148 of JANHZU010007573.1, read as the reverse complement.
TCTCTTTTAAGCAACAATGGGGGGGCAGTTAGAATGAGAGAGGGGAAATTAAAACAAGTCTTCAACATCTGGGCATTGATTAGCAATAAATTAAAGATGTGTGAAAAAAGTCAGTCCTTTGTGTAAGTCATACAGATCAGATCCCGCAGACGACAGGCTTCAGACTGTACGTGCTCACGATGCCTTCAAGTTCAGAGACAATAACTCTGCATAAACTCTGCTCAGATTTATTTTGAGCAGGATGGTTGGATTGACACGGCTCTCATCGTCCAGGTATATACTCTGATATTCTCAAAATAGGCGGAACAACAGGAGACATAAACAGACACGATGTCTGAATTTTCTGAATTTTCATTACTGTAACTCAAAATAGCAAAGACTGGCCTCAATGAGGCCAGTAATCCATGACCTGTTCTGAGTGCTTGCTTTCTGTTCTTGTGAATCAGTGAAAGGTCCCACATACGTACAGTTGAATCATAGTCAAAGATCTCCACTGCCACAATGGGGGGGTCCTGCTCAATCTCTTGAGGATTTCCATAAATCAAAACATCTTCAAAGAGAAGGGTCTCATCCCAGCATGGGTGCAACGTGCCATAGATAATGTGGGTGTGGTGGCTCACATGAAGGAAGGAGACATGAGCCAAAGGATCTGTCAGAAATATAAAACTTCATTTTACTTCACACTTTCCTTGCCTTTCTTTTTTTCTTTTTTTACTGTTTCCCAGGATTTATATATACTTCAAAAAGCTTCTGAACATCAACATTCTCCTCTCACACAAAGAAAGGTAAAAATCAGAATCAAAATCTAACAATGTGAGACACCAAATGCAATTATAAAAACTTCAGGAACAATCAAGTATCAATCAAAAAGCCAATTTCTGTGCTGCTCAGGGCAATTTTGAAGAAGATCAATTAGAAATATCAATAATAAATGAAAAATGGGGGCTCAACCATAGCAGTTCCACTGCCAAGGAAAATGCAATCCCAAAAGATAGACATCCCCTCATAAAGATGCTCATCTATCTACAACACAGAGCTTGCATTTGTTCTACCAGCTGTAGCTCTACTCTCTTCAGCCCCGGCTAGGTCCCATCTCAATTTCAGTTCTGAACACCTCACTTGAAGAAAGTTTCAGGTTCAGAGAACATCACCATAATAAGAGGACCAGAAACCAAGTCTTAGGAGAAGATACTGAGGAATCTATTACGCTTTGAGAAGGCAGTGGCAGGAAAATGATTGCAATCTTTAATTCCAGGAAGTGGAGCTTGTGAAGAAGCTCAAGAGTTGTTATCTATTATTCCAGATGGCAGAACATAGAATAATAGATTTAAGATATAGGGAAGAAGATTCTGGCTATCTCTGGGAAAATGTCTAAAGAGTAAGGACCAATGACTCAGAGAAGAGCTGGGTTCATTTTCCACTGGACATGTTCCAGTCAAGGCTGGACAACCATTGGTCAGGAGGCTTTAACTTGTATTCCTGGCCTGGATAGAAGGTTTCCCCTTTCAGTTGTGTCCACCTCTAGAGTGTGGTGCTCATCTCCATTTCACAGCCGAGGGAGCCAGAGTTGTCTGAAGACGATCCCGAGGTCCTGTTGACTGTATGCCAAGGCACATGGAATGCTATTACCTTCCCACCAATTTAGATGGTACCTATTTATCTACTTGCATTTTGCATGTTTTCGGACACAAGGTTGGCAGTTGCTGGGGTAAATAATGGGAGCTCACCCTGTTACACCGCGACACTTGGGCCTCGAACTGCCACCAAGCCCAGCGTTAACTGCTGATAGAAGCTGGACTTTCCAGTTTTATGATCCTAGGATCTTAAGTCTTATGCAGCGTTATTGCTGTCCAACAAAGATTCCTGGTCTACCTCCCTCCAATTTAGATTTGGATAGTCATACTTTGGTGAATTTAAGCTCCTTTCTGTTCTTTCTTCTGGTGTAGAAAATTCTTCACAGAAGGAACTGTTGTCGCCATAGGGATAATGGGGATATGTACGGATAGAAAGAAGCTGTACTTTCCCCCAGATTGGCAATGCCAGAACACGAGGAGGGATTAAATTAGAAAAGCTGCATGGGGAGCCATCAGCTCTTCCCAACGACAAACAAAGAATAATACTGTATGTGACTTTGTATGCATCTGATTTAAAAGGAATGCTCACAATGGAGACATGAGGCCAAGAGCGAACTACTGTACTTATACCTAGCCTGGGTGTGTAGGAGACATTTCTTTTATATTACACACCTGCTGTTCCTTTCACAATGCTTCCCATGAGGTCCCTTGCTTGGTACATGTAGCAACGCAACTGGAAATATACTGGATCTGAAAAGAGGAGGATTTTCTGTCAGTTCAATTTTCTTCTGACTTGTTTAGGATAGTTTCCTAATACTTTTACCTACCAGTTCCCAGAGTGCCCTCTGGGATCTTAGAATATTGAGGTTCCCACTGTTTGCTAAATCAGCTGCCCCTCCAACTTTTTAGGGATGGTACATGCACTTGGAATTTGAGAACAGGTCAGTGATTTCCAAAATGGCACGGAGATGTTTAGCCCATTCACAAAACGGTGTCATTGGTATCTAAGTAGTTACAAAGCATGAATCAAATGCTACTTACCTCTCCTTTAATCCGGCATTTTTTCTGAAAAAGATTTCCTGTTGCTTCTTGTAATGTTTTTATCCCGTGTTGGAAGCACCTACCAAGGCACTTCTGGGTTTGAGAGGATTAGCCGGTGACATCACCATTGCCCTGGGGACACCTTTCATGTCCCTGTTATTTTCTCACCAAAGTGGTACCTATTTATCGACTTGCATTTTTACATGCCTTCAAACTGATAGGGTGGCAGGAGCCAGGCAGACAACGGGAGCTCACCCATTGTGTGGCAGCTCTCAGGTCTTTTAATATTCCTCCTTTATTGGATATATTGATGCTAAATAAAATACTGGGCTATAATCACAACATCTTTGTTTTCTAAGAAAACTTCTGGATCCACCAGATGATGCTGGAGGCTGATGTTGCTTTGCAGCATGCCAGCTTCCCATGTTTTTAAGTTAAAAAATTAAGGGTAAAAGGTCACATGGGAAAGGAACACATTTGTTTATCCAGACAAAATGATCAGAGCTAGCGTGCATTTGTTTTGGCAAGGCATAACAGAACATGCAGTCTCTCAGGAACTAAACTATATTACGGGTTAATCCAGGCAACATGCTAAGACAATAGTGGTGTTCCCACAACACACTGAATGTCAGTCTGTCCAGTGCCATTTAAATCTAGTCAAGTGGGCAGATGCCTCTTTTAAAAGTGGGCTTCGCTTTTTTGTTTCAACAGGACTATGGTCAAAACCAGTTGCTGAGCTACAGGGGAGAGATAAGGCATTAAGGTTCATGCAAAGTCATCTCTGATCAGCCTAGTGGCGATCACACACAGCTGAAAAAGATCATCAGAGAGTGTGATAGAGGTGGAGAACATGGGGCCGAATCTGAAATGGCAGTACAGTGGTACCTCACAAGATGACTAACTCACAAGATGTGAAACTCACAGGACGACCAAAAAAATTTAATAAAAT
>JANHZU010007573.1:13868-24829 GCA_032468055.1 Acrochordus granulatus | reverse complement strand
CTCACAAGATGACTAACTCACAAGATGTGAAACTCACAGGACGACCAAAAAAATTTAATAAAATTTATTCTGCTAGACAAACCGTGACTCACATGACAAGCAAACTTCGTGCGATAACTTGCACGTCATCAGTCAGTGCGCTCTGTATTTCTCGTTCAGGCAGCAACCCTGCACGAGAGTTCTGCTGACGTGGCAAGCGCACGCACGTGTTCTGCTGACTCTGCCTCGTGCTTTAATCCATTGTTGCACAGGCGGCAACCCCGCATATGTATGCATTCTGCTGACTCTGCCATGTGCAGTTTACTCCGTTACTGTGCGTGTGACTGACCTTGCCAGAATCCTGATTGCAATGAGCCCCCCTCTCTCGCTGCGTAAACAGCGTAAATTAAGTGAAAGGCGTTCAAGAGATGGAAGTCCAGAGACTTCAGGCTCCAGATTCAATCTCCAGGCAGTCCCCTTCCCCTCCCCCTCCTCTCCTCTCCCTCACGCTAGCCAGGATATTCTCAAAGCGCGCGCGTGTGTACACACACACACAAAATAAAGCAGAAATTATCCTTGTCCAAAATAAAGCAGAAATTCCCCCTCGTCGCTTCTCCCCTCATAGTATGGAGGCAAGAAGCGTTTCCAAACTGCCCATGATGCCTGGAAAAGCTGAGGGAAAAAGCCCTTTTGCCTTGAGTAGCAGCAGCAGCGGATCCTCCAAGCCAGCAAGCAACAGCCGAGGCCAGAACCTGCTTCGAAGCAGATCCGCAAGTGCTGGTTAGTTTGCTCTATTTCTGCTTTATATCGTGTGTTAATTGTTGTTACTTGTTTCCGATGTTAGGGACAATCATTTCTACTTCAAATTTCATTGAAAATGATTTTTTGGTGAATATTTTTGGGGGTGTGGAACAGATCGTCCGACTTTCCATTGCTTCCTATGGGAAACTTCGTTCTTCCGGAATGGATTAGTCTCGTCTTGTGAGGCACCACTTATTTGCAGAAACTGCAACATTTTTTTGGCAGTTCCCATTGTTTCATTATTTTTCATCTCTTCCCCCTCTCCCTCTCCCTCTCCTTCTCCCTCTTTGTCTCAGCACATAAGTACTACAAGAACAATCTCAAATTCTGGAAATAGTTTTCAAAAGGATAAGTGGGACTCCTTTCATTGCATAAGCCAGCCTTCCCAAACCCAATTAATTGGGGCTTCTGATGTGTGAAGACCAATCCATCTGAAGGATATCAAGTGTAGAAAGACAAGAGTTTTAGGAACTCACTTTTGAAGACGCAGAAGAGAAGGGGAGTGTTCATCTTCAGGAGACCTTGGGAAGCAAGAGATTCTGGTTCACTCTCCTCTTTTTCATCTTTCTTTTCTGCTTCAGTTTTTTTCTTTTTCCGTGGACCACCAACTTCCACTCCCTGAAAAAAAGGAGATATCTGTAATTCTGGGCAAGTAATACCTCAGTGCTGCTACTCTCCAAGGATTTTCTGCTCAAGAGTCTTCCAAGGAACAATGCCAGGGGCTAAGCAGGTTCTGCAGGACCACCTCCTTTGTCCTGAAGTTCTGGCCAATAATAGCCCAGGTCAGTTCACAAAGCCGTTCTGAAAGGGAAACTGCATATGGGTGCTTGATAAACCTATTTCAGTAAAGACTCGCATCTCTTAAGGACAACAGATGAGGCATTTTTTGTACCCTTGAATACCAACTTTTCTCATTTTGTCTTTTCAAACCAATTCTTGCACCCGGACCAACAAAGCTAAAGAAGACTTTGGACCAATAGTGCACAGAGTGGTGAAAATAAGGTACAAAAAGGTATTGTTTAAATTAAATTGTTTGCAAAAAGAGTACAAAGCAAGATTGCAAAGAAAAGCATGTATGTTGGGAGGAATAAAATCAATCTGTTTTCTGCAATCATATCAAATAATCTGGGTTTGAGTAAATGGCCCATGACAAACTAACCAAGAAGCCAAGTTGAGCTCGTTGCCAGAGAGCTACAGATAATTTTCCAGATGCCAAATTTATTCACCAGCCTCCAAAAGTTAGGAAGTCACTTTGCCACTATGTTGACCTGGATAAACCCAAAACTGATTTGTGCGATAAGGGGGCAGGCCACAGACTGCCATGGGGGAATTCAGCTTTGAGAAACCAAAACATTGAATTTGGCTTCTTCTTGGCAGGGATATCCCCAGGAGGATAAAATAAATCAAGACGGAGTCATGCGATTGAAGCCCATCCGCTTTCAATTATTGCCATCTTTTTGACACCACTCTTGTCCCTGGACGTTCCTGGTTACATGACAGCTGATGAAGATTGCTCTGTACCAGCTGCCTTCTCTTACCAAGGAGCCTTCCAAGGAGAAAATGGGTGCCACAGGACTGGGTGCCACAGGAGCAATCTTCCTGCGCCAACAGCGCCGCCGAAAAACGTCATCAGGTTGCCTCTGGAGATGGAATCTCCACTCATAGAGAGGAGCATATTCCCAGATGTCTTCTTTGACCTTAACATCTGAGTGCTGTAGGACCACAGGGGGAAAGTTACAGATTGTAAAGCTTAATTTTGGCCAGAAGATAGCCTGGCTCAAACAGGTAGCCCAGAGAGGTATCATGTGACAGTAGCATGCCAAATTACTAAATTGTGATGTATTTATTATATCCTGCCTTCATTTTTTTAATAAATACTTCAAGGCGATAAACATACCTAATACTACTTCCTCCTCCTATTTTTCCCACAACAACTCTTCGAATTGGTTTGGGCTGAAAGAGAGGGATTGTCTCCCAGCCAGCTTTTTTGTGTAGGGCAGGACTAGAATTCACTGAGCCAGCACCTTAACTGCTACACCAAAGTGCCTCTAACACAAGTCCAGAGTCATCAAGAGTTGAGCAGCATGCAAATTTAATAAATAATTATGATGATGTAAAGGAGAATCTCCTTGATATGTGAACTTCAGACCAGCATCTATGTTTCCACTGTAATCTCCAGAGGCACATTCTTGACCAGCCTGCCTGGTCATTTCTGGTCTAACCACCCTCAATGGGCCTGATAAAATGTCCTTGCTTCCAGAGATTCCCTTTCTTTCATCGCTGAGTTTTTCCCTGGAACAACCACTCCCTGGAGTAAGTCAATACCAGTTGAAGAAAGGAGGCCATCCGGTTTTCTTGAGTTTCCCTGCCAAGGTTCCGAAAACGCTTCCGGAGCCAGCGTCGCCGCCGGTGTGTGTGGTAGGTCTTCTCAGCTGCGTTCCAGAAGCAGGGGAATTCAGCAGGCGGGATGGCAATGCCATACTCCCACCCTAAGGAGGAAAGAAGTACCATGAGACTCATATGCAAATGATGACGCACATGCTGCAATGCTTCAGTTCAAATGTTGCCTCTTAAGACCCAATTGTAAACCTGCGATGCAAGTAGAAAGGGTAGAGCCTGCATTCCCATATCACAACACATATTTTGTCATCATCATAGCAACAGATGTCTGCATTCTTGCAAATTTATTATTTCTTTCTCAGGCTACTCCAGGATGGAACAGAACAGATATGACAGGCCTTCCAAAATTATTATTCTTATTTCTTCAATCACTATCCTGTCTTCCTACATAGAAGAAATTATAAAGCAATATTCATATAGTGGATTAGGTTTCTGTACGCGACTAAATCTCCATCCAGGACCTTGATGAAAATGGCCATTCATTTATCTACCTGATGTTTGCCCTTCCCCTCAGTACTTTGATTTTTGGCTTAAAGTTGTTTCAAGTAAATATCTGTGTTGCATTTTCTGAAGAAATATCTGTCTAGGTGCAGCGAAACACTTGCCAGCATCATCCACAGCCCGGTTCACTTCCACTTTCCATTCTTCTACAAAGAGCCAGCCAGGAGGACACAAAATGTCTTCTTTCCGGGGAGTAGGAGCACCACCCTAAGATTGGCAAGGGACAATACTGAGTTAGAAATGGAGGGAAGGAAAATCTAAACACATATTTGAAATGCAATATCCTAGAAATCTGTAAAAGCCAGGCCAAAGTGTACAAGCTGGTCATAAGTGTTTGGGAAAACTTCTGAAGGATTAGGAACCTCTTCACTGATGGGTTTGTAAGCCATGATGAAGGAAAAGAGGTTTCCTAATGCTGATTGACAGGAAACTATGGTGAGAAAATGAGAACAAAAACCCTCCCCAGTAAAAAAAAAGGCAGGGGAAGACTAGACTACCCCTGGCGGAACTTATCCCTCTTGGATGAGGAAGTATTAGAGAACATGGAGACAAGTGGTTTTGAGTTAGGACACAAGATCTATTAATAAAACTCTTCGATGTTATTGTTAAGAGCACATTTTGCAATCTGCCTCCTCTTTTGATAAGTTTCCTCTGGAGGAAAGCTCGTGGGAGTAAACACTTTCTAACTTTGACCCTTGTTGCATGGATGGTGCCATGTTGATTGGAAACCCAAACAGAATGGTGGGAAGCAGATCCTATGAGTAACATTGGGTCACCCTATTTTTGAGCAATCTGGGAAGGCAACTCTAGATCATTGAGGAAGGGGGTGGGAAAGGGCAATACTTTGTTAAATGCTGACTGTAATATTTTTGGAGACATCAAGCATTTTATGTTTTGGCAGTAGCTAGCTGTCCATGGGTGACCTTGTCTGGGCTCAAAAACTAAGGAGGATTGTTTGGCAAGTACTTGGGTGGGAGACTTCCAGGGGATGGTTGATCCTGGGATAGACTGGGAAGTCAAAACACATCCAGGAAGTCAATGGCATAAAGGATGGGCCAATCATCAGCAGTCAAGGGAAAGTTTATTTTTAGAAGGTTATTCCAAGGACTGAGCTTGGTTAGGTCTTAGACAGGAAGCCAGCAGGATGTTCTAGGCCAGACAGGGAAGTCAGAAGTACTTCCTAGAAGGAGGAGGTAGAAAATCTCCTCCATATTGCTGCTAAGAAAACTACGCTGATGTGTCCTTAAAGTTATCAGGAACTAGTTGGAGTAGAAGTTGACTTTATTTTTTCACATTCCAAAAGCCTTTTGCTTTGAAGACTTTATATACTGGTTCACTTTGAAAAAGAAACACCCTTGAAACACATGTTGGGAGTTTTTGCACGCTCTATTTTTGGCATTCTGGTTCCCCTCTAATTGAAAGCCACTTTCAGCCACCAAGGAGATATCATTTTCAGCCACCAGCAGTCCTGGCTTACCCTCTTCCTTTCTATTTTATGAGTTTCAACCCGAGCCACTCACTGCATTGCTGTAAGGGATCTTGGCTGGTTTCCATCGACGGCCAGGTTGTCGACTCTGGTTCTCATAAACTTCCTCCAGTACTTCAGAATAGTTGGTCTCTTTGTCCAACAAGAGCCTAGTCAGACGCACAATGCAACAGAAAGTCTGGGCTGCTATCTACATTAGGGGGACATCCTTAGAAGAGGTCAAAACCATCAAGATGGCAGTCATGACCATACAATGGAAGCCCACTCATTTTTTAAGACTGTACCATGTGCAATGCGTGTTAAAAGGGGCAAGGCTTCCATTGCATGGTCACAACCGTCATCCTGATGTTTCAACCTTCTCCTCTAGACTTCCCAAACAGACAGCCAAATCTTTGTTTCTTTCACTTTCTTTCCTTTGAAAGTATGTTAAGCTTATTTTTAGCACTTTCTCCATGTTATGGATAGGTCAAGCTGGGTTTGCTCAGATTCTTTTTTCTAAATCTGTATTAACGCTTTATTTATTTATTTGTTTGTTTTACACATTTCTATGCCGCCAATGCTTCATGCATTTTGATCACACACACATGCATTTTTGTTGGTCATTTATGCTAATGCACATGGGTTCTGCAAACATTTTTCCTTAGCAATTTTGATAGGGATTTTTGATTGTTTTCAGGAATATTTTTTTTACAGATTTCCCATCAGTAGATCACTTACAACTTTTATACAGGAGCTCCAGGTTATTCATATAAGTGTTCCACCCTCTTATTTTTCTCTGCAAAAGCCTTGTAAAATAGGCTGGCTATTGGTGGATCTGCCTCATATGAAGGTGTCAAGAAGCAATCAGTGGTGGTAGTGGGGAGTCTTTTATGGAAAGCACCAAAGGTCTGTCCTGAAAGACATACTGTCGCCCCAAGGAAGAGAAAGTAGCTTGCTTTTTGGACTTGTGTGGAAATCTGGGGAATTCAGCAACTGAGTATTATGGGGAAATGATAAAGAACACGTTTAAAGATCTGTTTTCCAAAAAGTTTATGGCCCTGATAGGATTAGCTAGGCAGAACACATCCTTCCCCCAAACTTCTCTGAGACCTTGATAAGATTAGCTAGACAAAATACATCCTCTCCCAAAAACCTGTTTAAGGCCTTGATGAAGTTAAAGCTTGATGAAGTTCAAACTTGGTTAAGTTTTGAAGTGAGACAAAAGACAGAAAGGGGAAATTGCAAATAAGGGTTGGGGGAGATTGGGTAATGGGAGATGTAAACCAAGGCGGGATTTATCAGGCGGCTCTGATAGGCTGTACGCTCGGGAGTACCTGTCCACTGAGGAAAGGGAGCAGGGCACATCTGGCCAGGAGTAGGGTCTGATTGTGTCATGATTTTCTGTTTACGTGTGTCCACTGTACCTGCGTGTACTTGGTGCACCCGTCTTTGCAAAAACGTTGAATAAATGTTTTTCTGTCTTCATGCCAAACTCTCTAGTTTTGTTTTAAGTTGGAAAGCAGAGTTGTTTCTCCCACATGGGGAGTGTGGTCTGGACAGAACTCCGGTGGGTCTCCATTGACAAAACGAAGGGAGGCGTCAGGCACGAAAGGCCAGGCCCGGGCAGCAAGATTCAGGCGAACAGATTGATTTGGTCTTGCATGTTTACGAGGATCTGCCCAGCTCACGGTTGGACACCTGTGTCTGCGAGACAGCGCCCGATCGCCATCCAGAGGGACTGGGTCTACTTCGCTTGTGGTTATGTAGAGACTCGAGGCCGATCCCCTGTTTGACCCCCCCCAGCTCAGCCCTCTCTTTTCCTACAGAAGGAGTTAAAGTCTAAAGAAGGGATTCCTTAAGCCAGCTTCATCTCCAGTTGGTTTACACACAGGAGCCAAACAACGGAACGCCGCATTACGAAACATGAACTTTTCAGCCTATGTCAAGGTGGAGCTGAACACTAAATGTGTACTTTTGTCTGTGAGAATTTTCCTCTTAGTCCCTTTCAAAACGTAGATTAAATTATAGGTTCGCACATATCTGCGTGAGCACAAACGCAGAAGCTTTGTAGTGTCGTGCTAAAGAAGATTTGGAATAATAAGATGTTTTTTAAAGAAGATTTGGAATAATAAGAATTTTTCAGAGTGCTGTTTGCTGGGATTTAACTCCTGAGGGGTAAACTTCTAAATTATTCCAACAAAAGAGATTACATGTACTTCAGGGTTGAACTTTGGAGTTCACTGATGATGTTACTTAGATGGGTAATGAAACATCTGCAAGAAAACAACCAAGCTTAGAGAGCACCAAGGACTCCACAGTTCTAAATTATTACCTTTCTGGAATTTAGCTTCCTTGAACTCTTGAAGATAACAGTCTTTTCCAACCTGGACAAATTCCAGCTGGGTGAACATCAGTTTCCAGAATTCCTCAACTGACATATCCATTGAGTTGGAAAGAATAAAAATGGACAAGGCTAACTTTTTTTTTCTTGTCTGGATGCTTCTTCACAGATGTTTCTCCCACTTAGTAAAGAAATAGTGAAGGCTGACCTTCCGTTCCACAATTGAGATCCTGTCTCAAAAAGTTCAGTCCAAGCTCCATCCGCGAGCTGCTGTCTTGTCCTGTTTGACTATATGCTATGGATACCCCTCTTTAGCGGGCAGGGAAGACCACACCACCTTTTGTACTCTTTAGATGTCTCCTCAAAAGAGCTTTCCTAGAACTTTGTTTTGCCTACTACTCCCATCGGTTGCCCTACTCTTTGAGAAATCCAGAGTGTATACTACAGGGACTTGTTACTATTCTGTCTTTCATTACTTTGGTGGTTTGTAATTTTCTGGACATGCTTTGAGACCTTGTGAACCAAGCCTGCTGTGTGTGCGTTAAAGACAAAGAAGTAGGTGATTATCAGGTCCATCAGCTTACCTCCTTTGGGGTTCTACAGCCCACTCACTGTCCCATTGCCAACCTGTAGGTAGCTGGAACTTGTCTTTGGGGAGGCTGACTTGTCCAGTCACATCTGAGAAGTTGGGGTGTGGCATCAGGTCCATGGTTCCCCATATTCCATGTGTCTTCTTTTGGTTTTCATACTGAAAACACCAGAATACAAACTCTCATCCATAGGTCTGCACAAGGGGTGCTTTGTGGCTTCAGCACGACCTGTATTTATTTTTTGTTTTTATGGAAAGTTGTTTTGAGCCCCCTAGGATTATCACGGATAAGATAAGTGGCCATTTATATTTTTAAAAAAAATCCTCCAAGAAAAATTACGAACAAGTGTACCTCTTGGCTTTTGTCTCCATCTTAACATCTGGAGGTAAGTAAAACTGTGGAGTCCTTGGTGCTCTCTGAGCTTGGTTGTTTTCCTGCAGACATTTCATGGCCAAACAAGATAACATCATCAGAGGACTGATGTTACTTAGTTGGATCATGAAACATCTGCAGGAGAACAACCAAGCCCAGAAAGCACCAAGGATCCCACAGTTCAATCCTGAGCTGCAAAGATTCTCTTCCATTGATAAATCAAAGTGTGAGAAGCGGGGCACAGCGGGGAAGGACTGGTAGGCCCCTTTTTCAATTCCCTTGATAGCTCACCAGAGATTTTAAGGAGTCCCCACCAGCCAAGAGCGACTTGGGCTTTCCCCCTGAAGTCTGCTGCCTCGTCTCACCATTTCTGCATAGACAGTGATCCTCCCTTCGCAGCACTTCATGAAGTCTGCACTGTCAGCCATCCGCCCCATCCACATTCGAACCCGGAGCACGGCGAGGATGGGGTTGTAATCACTTTTTCTTTGCATATCCTGGGAAGTGAGTGGATGAGAACAGAAGCATTATGCACTTTGCCTTCCTTCTGCTGCTAGGAAAAAGAACAACAGCACGCGCGGACCAACTCCCAGAATTCCTCAGACGGTGATGCTGTGCCGAGGAATTCTGCGAGCTGAAGTCTCTGCATCCAAAAGAGAGCTGCTTCGCGGCAGACGTCTACTGTTTTTCACTGCTCTTATGAAGCCCTGGAGGTCGAATCCTTGATATTGCCATGATCATCAAAGAATTTGAACGAGGCAGGGGCTCAAATGAGAACTGCGAATGCAACGTCACCTCCATTGCTGCTGTTAGCTTTTAAATTAGTTTGGACTCCTGGCAACTGCCTGGAGAAGTCCCTGCAGGCTTCTTGGCAACACTTTGGGAAACGGGATGCCCTCGCTTCTTCCTGTCTAGGGCTGAGAGAGGACTGGCCCAGGGTCATTAGGGCTGAAGGCGAGACCAGAACTCGGAGTTACCCTGTCCCTAGTCCAGCATCTTCACCACGACAGCAAACTGACTTCCGCATTGACGTTGAGCCACCGTGACTCCTGGTGACAGGAGCATTTATGGAAGCGGTTTGCCCTTGCTGCCTTCTTCCCAGGGCTGCCAGAGGTGGCTTTATGACTAAGGTTGGATAGAACTCACCGTCTTCCAGTGCCTGTCCAGCATCCTCACTACTAGACCAGGCTGGATCTCAGTGCAACGTTATGTTCTGGCAGTTGTTCCGTTCCCAAGCAATTCCCCCCCACCCATCCACTTTGCAATCCTCTTTACCGTTTTATACGCCTGCAAATCTCTTTTGGGTTTGGATCTTACTATGTTCTAATCACACTATTTCTTCTATATATAGAATATATAGATATAATTTATCTATCTCTATATATAAATTATCTATTACTAGATATAATTTATCTATCTATATATAAAAATTATCTATTACTAGATATAATTTATCTATCTATATATATAAATTACTGTGGATTAAAAGATCTTCCAACTCATGAACATGCATCGCTTTAATATTAGGTACATCTCAGTACAGGCAGCTATTATAAAAGAATATAGTGGTGACCTTGGAATGGAAGCCCTGTTAATGGCCAGTCAGTCCTGGGAAAGTTCAAAGCACGGTGAAGAAATTCACAACAACCTTCTCTTGATACTCTTGAATATAAGAGGAGGCAGCAGGAAACACTCGCAGACTTTCTATGTTCTGCCACTGTACGTTATAGCAAGCATGCCCAACCTTGGCAACTTTAAGATGTACAGACTTCAGGATTTCTGGGAGTTGAAGTCCACACATCTTAAGGCTGCCAAGGTTGGACATCCCTGCTCTACAGCTGTAGAGTTCCTGTTATCCTTGTGGCGTCTGTTTCTAATCTGGTCTATCTCAAAAGGTGACAGCTATAAAACATTCATATCCTAACTCAGTTTCAATGTGGCACTTTGCTGCTTAGCTGGCTTTCTTATTCGAACCAGCCCAGGTTGTATCAAGTTTGACCCGAGTTTAGTGTGATCTATTTTCAGAGCAGGCCCAATGAGAATTTAAAGATGACACCCACACGTATAGTCAGTTCAATCAAATCTTTATTCGGTGTAATATGTCAGTCAGGGCATCCCCACAGACAGCCTTCCTCCCCTGAGAATAAATTCCTAGATCTACCAATGTAAACATTTCTTCTTGGTTGCACCTTGTCCTCCAAATGCTATCTTTGAGTCAGTTTAATGGTATGTGGGAATGACCTTGGGAGATGAATTAAAGAGATGCTGCCTAGGGAAAGATTAGATAAAAGATGGCATAGCCCGTAGCTGCATAATAGGGAGAGAAAGAGGCTCAGAAAGGACCACTCCCCAATTCTCAGGCTGTAAAAGAAAACAGCGGGAGATCTGTACTTTCACAAATGTGGTAATGTAGCTTTACAGTAAAGTAGGGTTAGTTCATCTGGTCGCATTTCCTGCCTGGTCTATCTGGGAGAGTTGATAATCAGAACGTGGAACGGATTTATATTTATTT
>JANHZU010007573.1:0-13768 GCA_032468055.1 Acrochordus granulatus | reverse complement strand
GAACGTGGAACGGATTTATATTTATTTATGTGTATCCCACCTTTATTATTTTTATAAACAACTCAAGGCAGTGAGCATATTTAACACACCTTCCTCCTTCTATTTCCCCCACAACAACAACACTGTAAGGTGGGTTGGGCTGAGAGTGAGTGGCTGGCCCAAGATCACCCAGCTGGCTTTCATGGCTAAGGTGGGGTTAGAGCTTACAACCTCCGGGTTGCTAGTTTGTGACCTAAGCCACTAGTCCCAACTGGCTCCTACACCTCCTTTGAACAGAATGGGAGCTGCCTTCGAAGGGGCAATTTCTTTACTAGAGGCTTTGCAACAAAGCTGCTTTCACAATCATCTGGGAGAGATGCTCTAGTAGATCCTGTGCTGAGCAGAAGCTTTGATGAGATGACCTCTAGCCACCCTTCCATATCTATGGTTCTATAATTCCAGGAAACACGGAGGGGCTTTAAAGTGCTGGTTGAGAACCACAAACCTTGATGGCTTTAATTTCTTGGTCTATTGCAGCAAAAATGACCAGAATCAAGCTAAATGCTTCTTGTTACCTTTAGGAAGATGGTGTGTGTTTTGCCACACAGACTGCCTTTGGCATAGGGGCCAGCTTTGGAGAACATGATTGACTGGCACTTCACCCGGGCATAGGCCACACGCCTGTCATTCCACAGCATCCAGATCACCACATCTGGGATGCTTATCTGAGTCTGAAAACAACAGAAGGAAAGAGAGGCAGCTATCACTTCCTGGTCTCATTGATGCATTTCTTTATAATCTGTTGTTCTCTGGAGTGCTAAAATGAAACATGAGTGGATTGTGGAAGGTTGTTCTGTTTTATAGGCAACCTTCAGGGACAATGTTCCATCCATCTCTCCTGCCTAAACATGATGCCATAACGGCGAAGCAGGCGCAGTAACTTCATCATGGGAGCTCTTTCTTCTGCTGTGACTTTGCAGGGATATTCCCAAATGCTGGAGCTTGCAGTGGGATGCAGCAGTGCTACATTTGTCATTCTGATTGTAGCACTGAAAGCCTGAGGATGACACTGCTAACACCCAGATGACACCACTAACACCTGGTTTCTCCTGGGAATGGTCTCAGAGGTGGATGGAGCATGAGCACCTCCTGTGCTCATCCTTCACTGAGAAGGGACAACTGCTTCCACCCCATTTGAGAGTTACCTCTCACATGGTCAGCAAAGCAGCATAACCAATCTGACCATTGCCAAAACAAGGAAGAGTTGAAAATCCTTTCTTACACAGGATGGGACCAGGAGAGAGGCACAAAAGCTTTTGAATTTTGTTTACCTGCATAAGCCTTGCTCTTGAAATTTAGAATGGTCTTGGTGCCCTAATCCTACTTCAAAACTAATCAAGAGTTCTTAGATTTGGGTGGGCTTTCAGTTGAGCTCTGGAGGTCTACTTGCGCAAAAGAGTTCTTAGATATGGGTGGGCTTTCAGTTGAGCTCTGGAGGTCTACTTGCGCAAAAGAGTTAGATTTGGGTGGGCTTTCAGTTGAGCTCTGGAGGTCTACTTGCTCAGTGTACAGTTTGGAAAAAGGTATTTTGAAACTAAAGAATATGTGTCTCCAGTGGTAGAAGACATCTTCACGGGGCAGAGCTCATTGTTCTGACAGTCCAGCCTCGCTCCATTCTCCACCCTGTAGAAACTGCAATAGGAAATACCTCAGTTGCAATTGAGGCAATCTGATTCAGCCAACCCTCAGCTTTAGGGATGAGTTTCTGCAAAGGGGTCTTCCAGCTGGTTTTCTCTGCAGCCTTGCTGATTTGTTGGAGCACCCGAACACGCAGTTTCAATAACTGTTTATCAAGGATGGTTACAGCTTTCTGGCCGTCCAAGGCAGGCAAGGGCTTCCTGAAGATGGAGCAAGGGGAAGAAGACTCAGAGAAAGATGGTGGCTCAAAGTACTATGGATTCCAGCCATGGAATTGAATGTGTAGGTGGGCACAGGCAGGTGATGCTTTTCCAACCTTGAGATAGTTTAAGAAGCTTCAACACCAGCCCTCTTTCACCAACAGATCACCTCTTCCCATTGCTACTTCTTTGCTTAACTCTTTCCTCTGGGTCAATTGTCAATTCTAAGCCAAGAAATGTGCCTGCTGTATTTCCTAGCAGTTCTTATTCATTGGAATTTGTTTTCAATCTTCTTTCAAAAGAGAAAATAATTTTCAGCAAAGTCTCTTGCATATTTAGCCATTCTTTAGAATAAAATAAAGAAACATTTCTTTGAATTTCTTTATGGAAGGGATAATCAAGAATAAATAGGCCGTTCTAGACAGTAGCTAAAACTTGAGACTACTCCTGAGAATTAGATTAGTTTGCTCATTCAACCTTTTTTTTTTTTAAAAAAAAAGCTTTTGGTTTTTGTATAACAATTCACTGAAGGGACTTCCTCCAGTTAAGTCATGGTTAGTACTCTCTGGTTTGTTGAATAAGCCATACTTGAATTAAAACAACATGCGAAACTATAAATGACGACTTACAAATCACAATGACTGGGTCCATGCTATATGCTAAGCCAAAGAAACCAAATTTTAGCTTTGCATAATGTGTAAATATATAAACTTAATAAACTAAATGCTAGAAGATGCTGGTGGTTGGGAAATCTGAATTTGCTTCTTACATGAACGTCTGTTTACAAGAAAGAGCTGAAGCTCTGTTGTTGTGGGAATAATCTTGAAACATTAATGCTACCATCTGGAAAGAAACTGATGCTGCAAAACTGTGCTACTTAAGGTAGTTTCGGTGTTTCTCAACCTTAGCAACCTTAAGATGTGCTACCTGGGGAATTCTGGAAGTTAACGTCCACATGTCTTAAAACTGTCAAGGTGGAGAAACACTGAAGTAGAAAAACAAAAATTAATTTCTGCTTGGTTGTATCCTCCTCAGAAGCCACATATCTGTGTTCCCCCTTTCTGGCATGAAGGCTTACTTGCAATCTTCGACCAACTCCTTCTGGAGCTTTTTCCAAATAAATCCCACCAGTGGGTCATGGGGCAGGCTGATGGTTTTAAGAGTATCCAGATTTTTTTTCTGTTGGGAAGGAAGCACAAGATATGCTTGTCATCCATGTCCCTTCAGGGGAAGTGACCTCTGGCTACTGAGGGCAAAAAGGTAGAAAATGTTCGGAGTTCTCAAACTGTCAGTCTCGTTGCCTGTTTCCAGCTTTATAGTTTGAAACAACCTCTCTGTTTGCAGGGAGGTATCAAGATGGAAGTTGCTACCACCTTGTTGAAACGTAGCACGTTAAAAAGGGGGAAGGGACTTCAGCTGTAGAGCTGCACTGCCATTTTGACTTTTTTGATCCCCACCCCCATCCTGTGGACATGCCTGAAATCAAATAAAAACTGGCAAAACTTCTATTAAGAAGCACAGTGTAGGATTCTATAGAAAAAATCTCTTTGGTTCTATGATCCATCTTCTAAATAATGAGTGGAGATGTTAAAAATCACCATTCAAAGCCTAGTGCTGGGGCTGAGTGTGGCTCAAGGCTCTCATGCTGTCAAGCTATTACCCCTCATCCAACTTATGAACATAAGTTCATGACAGTTGAAGACACTGATATGGAAAAAGCATTCCTCTCACATCATACTTTGCTTGGGTGGAGCTGGGCATAATGACTCCTTCATTTCTTCTTCAAGCTTACCAGCTTTCCGTGAATGACCTGGAGGGAGTTTGTGCAGGCAATCCGGTAGCCAACATCCTCCCAGAATGAGGTGATGCTCACCATGGGTTTAGTATCATACCATGGTAGGTAATAGTAGAAGTTCCCTGCAACAGAAGTAATCTGCCTTTGTATGGAGTTTGTTGTGGGGCAGCAGGAGATCATATGAGATCATGGTCCTTATTCAGTACTGAAAGCTTTGATTCCCCCCCCACACTATTCCTTCTCCCCTTTCTTGCTTACCATCATAGACAGCATGATTGTACTGAGTAGTGGAGGCAAATGCTTTGCATGTCTCATCAAATTTGTTCCCATAGTTCCCTAGGCTGACCTCAAACTGGATCTGTTCTGTAACACCAGCCAACATGGTAGCGGAGTAAAAGACGACGCACAGACCATATCGGAACTGGGGCAAGAAATGCTAACAACACAAAAAATTGTCATTGGTTATTCAGGAAAGGTGTAGGTTAGCCAAGATTTCCCCATATAATTTGTCACATCCAACTTCGTATTTACTGCCTTATTTTATTTATTTATAAGCTGACTGAGTGGTGTAAAGTTCCCATTTTCATTTGCTCAGATTAAAGCAAACTATTAACATATGCAGTGAAACTATAACAATCCAGCAAATTCATAGAAAAAAAGATAGCAAAAACAGGAAATTTTGTAATTATTTTACCTATTTTTCACTTTAATGAATATGATGCTTCAATGATTTAAAGAGCAATATTGCTCACCTAAGCTTCCATAAAGGAGTATGTCTTCAGGGAAATTTAAAAATATAATACAAAAACTCTTAAATATGTTCAATAAGCATGAAGCCAATGACCTAAATAGAAATGAGCATAGAACTCGATTTTTAATAAAGAATATCATATTTGCACTAAAAGAACAGCTAAAAGTAATGTAAGAATTGCATGTTAGTCATTGTGCTTCCTACATTTCCTTTACTTTTGGGTTTTTCCTGGTTGGGAACTATGGTAACCATGAAGGCTGCAGAAGGATGGAAATATATGTAACCAACAGCAACATCTTCCACCCATCCAATGATGAAGGTATCTCAAAAATATCATGAATAACTTTGAAGGAAGTTCATAAACACATTGAAAGTAAGGACGAAAAAACAACTTCTGAGCAAGTCCACATGCTAGGGAATGTTTTCCTGAAAAATAATTGTGGATCCATTTCATTTCCTGGCTACCTGCATCTTTTTAACAGTTTCTTCAGGGATGTCATCAATTTGCTGAACTGGGATTGCCTCCCTGGTAGTCTGCAGCTCCACAAGAGCTCTTCCCTGATATGTGGTCCCTTCTTCCTGGAAAAATATATGTATATAAATAAATATAAATAAAAGTTGACCTCAAGTGGCAGAGGAGAGAAGAAGCCATTATATAAGAGCCCAAGAATCCTTTCATACTCTCTTAAGCTCAGCTTGTATTGGGAGGTTGATAAATGTGTGGAAATACAGCCTTGGTCATGCAATCGAGAAATATGACCTCATCCCAACATGGGTTATTTTAAATAAAGGATGGGGCTTGGAAGTCACAGCATGCATAACATTGGATGGTGGTCTGAAAGCCTAAGATTATTTTTTTAAAAAAAGAACCACAATTTTAGTTCCTGACGTTATGATTAAGCAAGCCTGGAATGTAAGAGATCGGACCATGAAATCAACTTCATAGGATGCAAAATTTACTTTTATTGAGATTGGGTGTAATAACAGAATCTTAATGTGCTGGATTTCCCCCCCATTTCTTATATTCCAGTGAATTAGGGAGGGATCTGCCGGAACTGTTTCCAAATGCTATTTGGATGTTCTAGACTTAAAAAATGTTTTGCCCCTTGTTGCCTACACAATGGACCTTCCATATCTCCATCAGGGTAATCTTCCTTATTTTCTATATTGTATGTATGTTAAAATCCCCCAAATAGGAAGCTCAAGGGTTTACAGGGGGTTTTTTTGGAAGTGTCTTCAAAACTCTGCAAGGCTTGGACACCTATTTTGCTCCTTAAAACCCTTAAACCCAAATGTCCTACAGAAAGGTCCATAATTTTATATCTGTGCTGTTGATCCATTAAAGATTTTTGAGACCCCCAAGCCTAAGAACTTTAAGGCAAGGCTGACCTCCTCCCATATGTACACATCACAGTCCTTCAAGTCTGAAGGTGTGCAGCTTCTGTGTCTTGTAGGACAAACGGATCATCAACATTTTACCTCCCCTCAGAAGACGTTCCCAGTTAATGGGACAAATTTACCACCTCGGTCCTGTGTTTCTCAAATGGCTGAGCTGGATTCAGAAACTCCTTTGGGGTTCCATAGAATGTAAGAAAGCTTGGACCAAAGCATGGCAAGAAACCCGAGGTATTTTCTGAAATCAAAAAGAGTGTAAGAGAGAAATGAACTTGTATACTGGCTGATGAATTCAGGACTTGCTGCGGCTCATTTTCTGAAGGCCTCTGTCCAGTTCCCAAATCCCACTGAAGGGATCAGTTTAGACCTCTTTTAAGGCAAAGAAGAAAAAGTGTCAGAAAAGAATGACCGAGAACAACAGAGGTGCAGCAGAAGTAGAAACTAAACAGATGCAGAAATTAAATGTCTGTTTGCTAGCTTCTGCTCCACCTGGCATACAGCTTCCAAAAAATTAGTCCTGAGGGAATTCTCCTCTTGATAGAAAAACAGTTGCCTATCTTATGATAAATGTGGGCATGTGATGTGAGTTAGAAAAAAGATATGCGGTATGACCGAGAGAAGTAGGAGAAGGCAGAAACAGTGGAGAAGGTAGATAAATGAGATCAAAGAGACTGTGGGAATGTCATTGGAAGAGCGAGGAGTTATTGCTAAAGAAGCGTGATGGTGGTAAACATCTGTCCATATGGCTCCTGGGAATGGAACATGACTTGATGGCAACTGAGTAATTAAATCTGACATAAAGCAAGATGGCTCGTTGGTATGTGCAGATCTTCAAAGGGGTGGACAACACTTTGTTGAAAGCATTCCTTGAAAGAACATCAGTGAAGTAATGGGTGCTCCTATTAAGCGAGGCTGAAAAAAGCAAAGGAGAAAGAGAAAAGAGGAACAAAGAACAAGAGAAGAACAAAGTCATCCTTCTCCAAATCGGGTGTGGCCAAATGTGTGAGTTTCACGTCCCAGAATTCCTCAGGTGGGATACTGAATGCTGAGAATTCAGAGAACTGAAGTCCAGGTGCCTGGAGGGCTCTGGGTCAGGGAAGGCTTGCGTGAGCGAGCAAACGGGTTTCGGGTTTGCAGCTGAAATGGTCCACGATGGGGTTAGAAGCGTATGTGAGGGGCAGACACCACGCACTCTGCTGGTACGTCAACCGAGACTGTCTCCAGAAGGACTGGTTGAGCTTGGGTGGAAACAGGTGCCTCTTCAGAGAAAGAACAGCACCACATTAGGGACTTCGAAACCAAGGGGAACATCTCGAAAGTGGCCCTGCGGCTGCTTAGCAGCTGAAGTGGAGCCTTCAACAAAGAGGCTGCATGGCTGCTAAGGAACTCCGTTGTCAAGTTCATGGGAGACACAACATCATCTGCATCGTAATACCACGGAGCAAATGATGTGATTGTGCAATGATGTCGTATTGTAACCGATGGCCTCATGGCTCCTGTTAGACGCCTACGACCATGAGGTTCTGCACCAGTTACAGCCTCCGGACCATTCGCAGGGGTGGGTGAGTTACAAAGAATAGGAACACGTGTCTTACTTTTTGTTTCAGCCCCTGTGCAAGAGACCTGGGAAAGGCTGATGAATGCTGTGCCCAAAACAGTGCCATCTCCTTCTTCTGTCCTAGGGAAAACAAGAGGCGTAATGAAGTCTCCACTTACAGAAATACTGGCAGCCTGCCAACGCTTCGTTTTTAAAATCCTTGTAGAAGTAACCTTTCTGATGGGATGGGAGTTACAATAAAATCCCTCAGAATTTATTCTTTAAAAATAATCTTACATATCCTGTAAAAAGAAAGTGTGCTCTCAATCACAGACAGTAAAATAAACCAGACTGACCACATTTGGCCATAACTGAACATGTCTCCTCTTCCAGGGATCATGTTGTCCTTTTTTATGATAGTTAAGGGTTGTTTAAATTTTCACTTAAAATGTGCAATGGAACTCCAACGTAAAAAATAGAAAATAAAACTTCATCATGAAGAATTGCTTTGTCTTAGGGAACAGCTGACCGAGGAATAAAATAATACTGATTATTTTTATTTGTTTTGATGGCTGACTGCCTCCAGAATGACTCTCCTTACAATTCAAAACAGAAAAACCATAGAGAGAATCTAAAGAATACTTTTTTCTATCTGCCTAAAATACATCCATAAGTTGTGGTACACCATATCTGAATAATACAAGGATACATTTTATCTAAGTCCTTCATTTTCTAATTTGGGGCAAACAGTCAAGATCTTATGCATATTGCATGAGAGAAATTAGAGAAATTGCTGGCACTCACCCATCTACAAGAGTAAATTTAATGAGATCACAGATAGAAGGCAACTGCAGTGAAAATACAAAAGAAAAATAAGACTCTTTTGAGTTTATGTGATTGTTGGTGATGGTTGGTGATAGGAGTATCTTGACAGTACATGGAAAAGTTAGCCACTTTCTATGATGGTTGAAAACATTTTCGGCATCCTTCACCAGTGAAATCTTCATGTGTATGCAAGAGAAAATTCCCATACTTTCACATATCTAGACCCCAGGACAGAATGAAAATGTTGCAAAATTCAAAATTAGTTGGTTTAAGATGGGAATCAATTTAATCTGTAATGATCAGTCATGCTACAGCGTGAGGGGCATTTTCCTAAATTCTTCTATGGTTCAAAGAAAAAAAAAGGTGAGCTTTTAGGCATATTTAAATCAGAAAGAAGTCCTGGGATCTCTGGTACCCCAAAAGTTTCTCACGGCCCTGAGGATTTGATCTCAGTGCCAGATGCCAGGGGATATCAATGCCCTGTGGGTCCTTGAATGCTGTATAATAGCATCCCTACATTGTTGGTAATTCTTTGGTGTTCCACTGGGAACATATAAAGTCCTGATTACAGGACAAGGGAAAAATATCTGACATTTTAAGAAGCTTGGGGCCATTTCCAGATTGACTCAAGAAAAAATTGGACTTGAATAAAAATAATTATTGCTTTGATTCTCAATCTGTTATTTTGGGCCCAACAAATGCAGCAATGAGAGACACCCCCCCAGTCAGAAAGGAAGTAACAAATGGGTATCCTCCTTCTTACTGATAAATTTAGCCTGTAAACAGCCAGTCTCTTTAGACCCAGCTTACCTGCAAGGGAAAAGAGAGCACCTGGTTCCAGACAGGGTTGGTGTCTCCAAAAACGACCTTGGTCCTTAGCTGAGCATGATTGAGAAAGAAAGCAATCAGTCAAGATCAGGCAAGACCAACTAATCATCTTTCAGAAGGTCCTCCTGACTTCTAATTCTGAGATCAAGTTCACATGGCCAAGTTTGTCTGCCTGCGATGATCAAGGATCAGCTCCAGCTGACTAAGTGGGAAACCTTTGGAAAGGAAAGGGGATGGCTCTTTTGTCAAGCTGTTAATAGGGCACAAGTGATAAACACAGAGGTGCTTATGTGTAAATATATGCAGGCAATGAGTTAAATTTCTGGAGGACTGGTTGGTTTTCTTGACTTATGCAGAACTGGGATATTTGTTATGCACCCATCTGGGCTTGCCATTTCATAAAGAACTGAAGCAATGCTATTTGACAGTCATTTTCAAGCAATTCATTTTTAATATGAGTGTGTTTTTAGGACTGACTTCATATATCTTGAAAGCAATTAATATAAATGACACGAAGTGGGGGAGACTGGCTTCATCATAGTAAGCCATGGTTTTCTTTAATGATGGTTTATTGACTAAGGCATAGTCGCCTCTGAGTTCATGCATTGCATTTTCATAAACCAAGTTTGCAAGCCATGATAGCTAAATCACTCATTGTATGAAGGAGTGCTCCAATCCAAGAAAATAAATGGTAGGTTACTGGGATATGCTAAACCAGCATATTTTAGATGAGATTTTTTATTTGTAACAGAAACACTGGTTATAATCAAGGGTTATTTGCAACTGCTGCAGGCAAGAGGAGGTACCCAGAACCAGGAGCATCAGCAGCATGTGTGTGTTTGTGTAAAAAAAAAAAGTAGAGGGTGCCTGAGCCATGCAATCAAAGCCCAACCGCTTTTATATACATTGTGTGCATGAGGCATATACAAAGGTTTTGGGGCTTCAGTCATGCAGATGATTTTTTTAGTCTTCTGTGAATAATCTTGTATGTGGTTCATTATAGCTATTATTCAAAATTCAGTTCTTTTCTATTTTTAATATTATTAGCAAGTTATAATATCTGGATTTGCCTCTGCGATGTGTGTTTCAAAAGGAGTCATTATCTTACTGTGCCCCTTATTAATAACACATGATTGTCACTAAAAGATTTTTTTTTTAAGAAAAAGAGATCATCAGGTTTGCATTTCACCTACCACTCTCCCTGCAAAATTAACGTGCAGAGAAGGATCCACTGATATGGTGAGAAGATCCCCAGGTAATGCTGTGAAAGGTGTCATTGTGTTGTCCTGTGCTGCAAAGAAGAGTAAGCAACAAGCTCATTTTTAGCACCCCATTTTATCAGGGGGGAGAGGAATTATGATTTACCTCTCTGCTTGCATAAGGTCTCTTGCAGAGAGTGGCTTGTTTGATGCAGAATTTAAAGTAGGATGAGGAGGAAGGTGGAAAGAAGGGAAGAGAGAAGATAAGGTTGCAATACAGAATCACGTTGGATGGGAAATAGATTGCATGACCATTAACAATTAATTACAATTGTAAGTGTAAATCACATTGTTGGTTGAGACTTTGTTGGCATCTCCCATTGCAGGGATGCTCTGGGTCAGCTCCAAGACCCAAAAAGAATTACTGGGTGGCTGTTAGGCCTGCATTGGCTATAGATTTCCTAATCCATTTAGGGAATGGATGCCAAACTAGAGAAGAACATCTTCATTTGATCATCTCATGAAGTTAAATTGTCAGAGTTGACCTCCCATCCCCTTCAAATGCTTTGGAACCAACTGTGTTTCCAAGACATTAGGACTTCTCTCCCTTACAGGAATTATTAACTTTCTAGTCGCCTTTGGTTCTTTGGCTGAATGACCATCTAGTTCAGGAATGTCCAATCTTGGAATTTTAGATGTGTAGACTTTAATTCCCAGAATTCCTCACAGAAGTCCACACATCTTAAAATTGCCAAGGTTGGGTATGCCTGGTCTAGTTCCATAAGAACCACACATGTCTGAAACACTGAACAGAATTGCTATCCCTTCATTCTTGAATCCACACCCAGATTCCTTCCTTCACAGTGCCATTAGTTTCCTCATCAGAACAAAGAGATGATTTGTTAACTGGAGTACCTACTTTGTGGAACGTCTTCTGCTCGATAGATGTACAGCTGGAGGGTGGCTGCATGTGCAGCTGGCGTACCAGCCAACTGTAGGAGGTTAGATTCTAAATCACCAGTCTCTGCTGGCTGACCCATATCCTGCAAAGTGTAGAGAACAAATCCATCCATCTGTAAGCTAATCAGTTGCAACCTTCACAGATCTCCTTCCACAAAATGCACTTGAATGTTCTAGATTCTGATGTGAAGATATGTTGGACAAGGAGTTCCATGTTCTAATCCACCTCAAATCGAGGACATCTCCTCAATTACTTTGGGCTAGCAGTCATTATCTCTAGCCCAACCTACCTTGCAGGGTGGTTATGGAAAGAATAAGAAGAAAGGAAAATTATATCCATCACCTTGAGTATGTGAAGGAAAGGAACAGTGATGGTGAAGGTGTTGGACTAGGAATACAGGTAATCCTTGCTTAACAATCACAGTAAAGACTGGCAACTCCATTGCTAAGTGACAATCATTACTGTGAAACATCATGTAACTGTGATGGACTTACAACCTCACTTCTGCCATGGATGTTAAGCAAGTCACCTGCAATAATTAAGCAAGACATCACATGACCACAACTTGAAATTTTATTGCCATCTTCATAGACTCTGCTTGTTTGAAGCTGGCTGGAAAGTGCACAAATGGCAATCATGACTGCAGGAAGCCTGAATCTCAATCATATGACTGTGGAGACACTCTGATGGTTATAAGTGCAAAGACCAGTCATAAAGTTACTTGTACTACTACTACTAGTACTACTGCAACTTCAAATGTCACTGATCAGGGCAGTTGTTAAGTGAGATCTACCAGTGTACATCCTCAGCCATGGAAGCTCATGGAGTGGCACTGAGCTTGTCACCTTCTCTCAGCTCAAACTACATCAGAGGGTTATTGCTGTGGGGGAAAATAGGTGGAGTACATGCATCTCACCTTGAACTCTTAAAGGAAGATACTAATTTAACAAGACACAAAGATAGCAAACAAGTAAATGAAAAAAATACTAGGGAACAAAAATAAGACTTGTAATTATCAACTGGAACCATTGCAACACTAATGGTTGAAGGATGTCTATGGTCTCCTTCCACATTTACAAACAGTTGATTTAGTGAGGTTAACACTGTGGCACCTGTGGCAGTATGCATGTGTCTGTGTGTCAAAATCAGTGAAAAGGCAGATGGAATGCTGTGATCAAATGCCACAATTTTTGAACTTGTGGGTAATGATCATCCTCATACCAAAAAGGTGATTATTGATGATATACTCTCCTCTCTATTGACCTTTCCCTTGGCCATGGTTGAATCAACCTGAGAAACTCAGGATATGGATTTGGGTATAGTGCTAAGACTGAGAGGTGAGTCATTTCTGGGAAAGGAGGGGAAAGTCAAGTAGAAGTCCACTTGTTATAGATTATAATAAGAAACTCCAAAACCTGACAGATTGTGTCTCTGATACCTAAGAGAATCAAGACAAGGCCATCTTGAGTTTTTTTCTCACCAGAAGACTTTGGTGTTTGCTTAACTGCCCCTGCATTCCTTCTTCAAGTTTATCTCCATACCTCCCTACAGGGGGTTAAAAAATGGATCATCAAAAACCAGTGACTCTAGAAATTCAGCCAGGATTGGATTTCAAGACTTACAGGTGCAAATGTTTTGATATGGACAGTCCCAAATTGTGAACAGTCCCAAAATGCAGATTTAGTGTCTGCAACACTGTCTTTCATTTTAACATGTAAATATATATTTTAAAAAACATAGTCCTAATCCTTCTTTTGAAAATCTGAAATATTTCTCTAGGACTATGATGAGTGACAGGATGCTTTTATGATACTTATGATTTTAAAATGTTATGGATTTCAGTTCCTATGAACATTTAAGGCTGCAATTTTGCTTGCTTAAATTATTCTAAATTGCAAAGAGTCTTGCAGCTGTGGTGGGTATGTAACAAATAAGCAACAAAAACATTTTTCTAGGATTGTGTCAGAGACAAGGTTCTTCTCTGTTACTACCTCATCTGGCCCTATTTGTACCTCCTTTTGCTGTTGCTATTACAATGGTCAGCTACTTAAAGGTAATGGAATATGATCGGCAAGGGATCTTTCTTTCTCTTTTTTGCTTGGTGAAAATTAACATTGGTGTCCTATATCCTGTATAACATCTTGTGTATTTATTTGCTTATTTATGTTGTTTGTTGACATATTGATACATTACTTTTTCTCTGAGGAATATTAGTTGGAAGGTCTCCCTTAATTTCATCCTTGCAGTCAGGTGGGTTGGACTGGCCCAAGGTGGTTACCAAATGAGTTTCATGGTCAAATGAGAACCTGTCAGCCCCACCAGGTAGACCAGACCAGAAAATCAACTCCACAGGATAACTAGAACTATCTTTATTGGGACTGGTTATAAGGACAGAATCATGTAGGTCTGATTGTGTTGGATTCCTGTTCCTACATATCTTCATTAAAATCATCTTTCTTATTCTCTAGAGAATCTGGAATCTCAAGTCCAACGTCTTCACAATATATCACAGTGGCTTTCCTGGTTAAATGCAGACACTGTGGTTTAAAATCTTCCTTCCTTCCTTCCTTCCTTCCTTCCTTCCTTCCTTCCTCCCTCCC
>JANHZU010007572.1:16055-32445 GCA_032468055.1 Acrochordus granulatus | reverse complement strand
AACCTCTGGCAGAGCTCTCATCTTCATTAGAGCACACAAGCCCCCCAACCACAGCAAGGTGGTGCCTCACTGGGGGTAGAAGCTGCCAGACAGCTGTAGAAATAATAGCAGATTCTTGGGGAGGGGAAGTGGGGGATGGGAAGGAAAGACCCCCAAGGAATCAGTTTCTCGTGCTTTATGCAAGTACTTTGCTTCCTTAGAAGTTAAAGGCATTAATGCTTTATCTAAGATTACTGAAAACTCTTTATTTATACCTTTGTTTCCGAGTGTGACTTCTGGTATTAGCAAAGTCAAAGAGGGTTTACAGTTTCCATTAAAGTACTTTTTTCCCCCTGGATCTTTGAAAAGTTGGATGAATAGGAACACATAGTAGAGGATATTATTCTTATTTCTTTTTTTTTTTAAAGACTTTGAGGATCTGGATTTTCTTTTTTTAAAAAAGGGTAGCTTTCTCTTCTGCCTTTCACCACAAGATTAATCTAATTGGTAACTTATGTATTTATCACCATATTTTGCACTCCTCCATCAAAAAATCCCACCCAATCCACTTCTTCCGCAAAGTAATTTCAATGCCATCGCACATCCTGTGAGAGAGACAATCCATATTTCAGCAACAGAGGACATGCACTGCATAGGAATAGATTTCAAGTATGGTTCTGGGTCTCCTGACATATGGAAGAAAGACATGTTGTGAACAAGTTATAGCAAAATAGGTCAGCATTAGCAGTCTGTACAAGCACTGCCAAAAAACAGAGTTACCTCCCCTGTTCCCTGTGACAGGATATTTGTGGTTGTCAGGGATGGAAAGGCTGTAACAACTGATCTTTTTTAAAAAATGAAAACATACATTATTATTAAGCTATTTAAAATTCATTGATTTGGCAGGATAGAAATAATGTAATAAATAAGAGTGACAAATTAAACAATGTAATAAATGAATAAATTTTAAAACTAAGTTCACTCGACTTATAACCACAACTGGGATCACAATTGTTAAGCTAGGCAATTGTTAGATGAGTGTGACCAATTTTACATCTTTTTTTGCCAAGGATGTAAAGAAATCAGTGCAGTTGTTAAATGAAACAGGCAGTCCTTGAGCAAATCTAGCTCCCCCATTGATTTTGCTTGCCAGAAGACAGCTGGGAGTGTTGCAAATGGCGATCATGTGACCCCGGGACACTGCAACCATTGGAAGTATATTCATAGTTGTCGAGCACCTGAATTTTCAGCATGTGACTGTGGCAATGTTGTGACAGTTGTAAGTGAGAGGACGGGTTGTAGGTCACTTTTTTTCAGTTCCATTGTAACTCTGAATGGTTGCTAAATGAATAGTAAGTCAAGGACTACCTATACAAAACCAAATGCTTCAAGAGTCTGCTCACTGGGGTAATGGAATGAATCCATCCATCCATCCATTTATCTATCAACTGGCCTTATCTCTCTTCTAATAACAAAGGCATCACCTTCAGGGCTACATACCAACTGTTACCGAACAAGAGCAGGGAAGGGCCCTTCTGCCCTACTAGATTCTTCCAGGATGAATCTGGTTAGCCATCCCCTGTGGGCAGAGAATGTAAGAGTAGATGAGCCAATGGCTTGATCCAAGAGAGCTTCCCGTTTCATGGACTTTCCTCTTCTCCTCTGGCAGGGCCTCCAACCCAAACAGACTCATTGAATCCTTGCAATCCTAGATGGAGAATCCTTGTGTTACAACCTTGCTAAATGTTTTGAGGGAGACCCAATTATCCTTACTCCCTAGTCATGATTAGGCATGTCACTTAGGCAATGTCAAGGAAGAGAAAACGGGCTCTGTTTCCTCCCTTTTTCCTCCCTTACACTTGACCTTGTCTAAACACACATTAAATTTTATAGCTCCCTACATTTTAAGAGCAATTAAAATCAATCAAACAGGAGACTGGATAACTCAAGGGACTGCCACAGACTGCCTTTTCTAGTTCTCTGCCAACTATACTTATTACAGGACTGATGTGGAGTCACAGCGAAGTCATTATGAAGTGACGGTATGCAATTCAGGCAAGGATGATCAAGGGTGCCCTCTTAGAAGACCTTAAAATAAAAAATTTAAAAAGAGAACAAAAGAGGACACACTGTTGCATAATATTTGCATATACTAATTATTCTACATAAATGCCACTTTTAAAAATAACTACTATGTTTTAAATGGAAAAAGAATACAACTCCTAGTGCAGAAGGTTGCAAGTAATTGATATGGTTCCATTACTGAGATACTAAGTTTTGGGAGCAAAATCAGGGCACTGCTGTCTCATCCTATGCTGTATATCTTGCAACTGGATACGTTCTTAAATATAGGGCCCTTTTTGTAACAAGCAGCCACCTGAAGTTGTCCCCATATCAGTTCCCCAAGAACTAAACAGCAGTAACAATTGTCTACAGGGGCCTATTTTAGATCAAACTATGGTTCCCTAATATATGCCAAGCCTATATACAGTCAAGTGATAGCAATCCAGGTTTCAGGAAGCTGTGTCAGAGAATCATAGAATTAGAAGAGACCATCAAAGCACTCTGGAAAAATGGCTATCTAACCACTCCAAGTACATATCCAGAAAAGGGGAGACAATCACCTCTCTGGATATTTGTATCCACTGTCAAACTGCTCTTCCCTTGATCAGATGTGTCTGGGTCTAGTCCTTGTTCATTCCCTCCTGAGCTGTTTCTTAAAGAAGAGCAGATGTTATGGCAAGCATGCATAGAAACAAGTCACTGTCTTGCTGAGTTTGGGGAGGTAATGATTGCTTACTTGGGGTATAAAATACATAGTGAAATAACACTTAGTGATGCTGAAATGCATCACAATTATCCTCAGAAGTGCTCCATAAAATACTGTTGGATAAAGACTTGGAAGACTTTATGGGACGCCAACAACAGAACGTATTACTTGCTTCATGTTTTCTGAAATAAAAACCAGGAGCAGTTTCAATTTGGTCCTATGGAAATTGCTATTACTATTCATAACTCACAGCAGCCTAGAGGATGATTTAAATGAAGAACTGCTTTGGATTACAGAAGACGCAGTGGTGAATTTCTCTCAAACCACATACATGTACAGGTCCTAAAGCATCCTAATGTTCCACCACCAAAGTTGGGTGGCATGATTTTGGACATACAAAGCAGCAAAAAAGAACTGGAAATGGCTACTAAGACTTCATGCAACGAAATATGCTGATTTTTACTCTTTAAGTTTCCCAAATCCTCTACATACAAAGAAATAAGGCCGATTATTTTCACATATTTATGGAAGGTCCTCTTGAACTTTATCAAGCAGTCCAGAAGGTAAATTTTAGCCCCCAGCTCAAAAGTGTCGACCATTTCCCTGATCTAGACAAAACATTTAGTTATTGTGAGATTCAGAAGACTAGATAGCACAAACTACCTTATTCCAGGTCAGTTTCTTGTCTGCCAGGATTAATCTTCTGAGTTGTTCTTTTCCATCCCTTGCTAGTGGTACATTTAAATTGGGCATGCCAAAGTATGTGAAATATGCATTCAGTCGCTCAGTTTGGTTCCTCTGCAATTTTTGATCTTAAGAAAAATTGCACTAATCGAACTTTGCCTCTCCAAAAGATAAGCAGATAGAAAATGCTCCAACTGCTTGGCCATTAATGCAATCTGATATTCTTTAGACTATGTGGACACGGAAACCATATCATATCAAATTGTACTGATTATATTACCTCTTCATCATGATTGGCTGTTACTAAGGAATCGACAGTGGCCCGAGCATGCCACAGCAAGTCATTTACAAAAATGCTCCATTTAGGGAGCCAAGGAATTTGATATGGGTCTGCTATTTTTGAGGCACGGTTATGTTCAATGCCTTATTCTCTCCTTAATGTAGCCAAAGATAGGGCAAAATATGGTTCTCTCTCTTTCTGTGTGTGTATGTCAGGAGAAACTCAGTTCACTTTAGAAAGGTTCAGAAGAGCAAGTGATTTTTTCCCCAAGATGCCACGTTCATTTTAGACTTTAGGTTTGGAAACTATTCAAAATGAATTCAAGTTGGCAGAGCTTCAGATTCCCAGAGAAGCCTGCAGTTAAGAGAATTTAGCTGAAGCACCTGCGGGACTTTTAGACTTTTTGTAATTTTTGTATACCTCTCCCACCAGGAGTTGAATTATAACTCCACCACATTATGACAATTAAATTAAGCATCTTCCACCTACTCTCTCCCTCGCCCAAAAAGAAAATCTAGAGTTTGAGAAATACAAAGAATGAAACACAAAGAATCAATACAATGTAACCTGTCTTGTGAGCTGAAAAAAGAAAGCCATAAAACACAACTAATCCAGCTTAGTATTGAACAGTATATCATAGAAAAAATACCTTGCAGACAGTAAACAGTGCATTAAATATCAGATAATATTTCTGATAAGTGCTGCTAGAATTGTTTTTCTCAAATGATTTAATGGGCAGCCCTTCTGTCTGGACCTCAGTTTTCTCCCCCTCTATGTTTTTTAGTAGACAGCCATGGATTTGCACTCCAGCCTTTCCCGGTTTTGTGTATTCAGAGATTACAATTTCAGGATTATAAATTGCCGTTCATCAGAGTTGCACTTTCCATCCAAGGGAGCTGATATCCAATATATATGGAAGGCACAAGGTTGGAGAAGGGTAATGCATGCAGAATGATTTTATTCACTTTCAAGTAGGTTGAGTTGGCAAAATGGGACTCAAATAGCCCTTGATATGCTAAGCCTAGAAATACTGTATTGGTAGTCTTCTGGAAAAGAAAAATCATACCTGATATTTAGAACATGGAAACAGACTGAGGGTACCAGGGGGACATTCACACAATTCACGGAACGGGGAAGAGAGGAGAGCCCAAAGTCAGATCTATGGGAGAGTCATGAGTTTGATCATTTAGGTCTAAGCTTGTCTGATTCCAGTGCACTTCTTTTTTAAAAAAAGAAAAGATCAACATACTGTATTTAAAATGAGTTATTTGATATTCCCATGCAGTTAAAATCATACTGGGATTTAAAAACGCAGATGGATGTAAAAGCATGACAGAGAAAGAAATGATGGCTGAACAAGAAAGAGAAATGCAATCTAATGAATTCCATGAAATCATAAATCCTGCTGAAGTCAGTGGGATTTAATTCCCAGTAAGTAGGCAAAAAAGACTCATTTGCCAATTCTTACTCCCACCAATGGAGATAAAATTATGTCTTGCTTCTCTGATCCAAGGCCAGAATAAGGATAAATGAGATTCCAAGGTCAGATTTATGCACAAAGTAAATAAAAGGGAGTAGGTGAAACAGCAGTACTCTATTTGTGCCAATTTATAAATAAGTACTGCTATCCTCAGTAAGAAACATTATTTAGTCATTATGGTTAGTTGAACAGTCAGCCAGATGTTTAGATTTGACATTTTTATCCACCTATCAAATCCTTCTCAAAGTACCTGGGTTCAGCAGATGTTGATATTTGATTATGTTAAAGGTATATTGTTGCAGGATGCAAACTATTATTATGAATAACATTATTAATGTATCAATTTATGTGTTGCATCTCATTCAAGAAAAGGTAATTTTTAACCAATTTACATTAAAACTTCCAAACTAAAATACTGCACAGAAAATAACATAATGCTCTCTTTAAAATATAACAATTAACTTTTAACACATTAAAAGATTTTCCTCTATAATTCCCTTCAATCCCCTACTGGTGAAGATGCTGCCCATGAAATTGGGCATGTCACAAAATCAAGGTAATACTTGATATTCAACTGATATTGAATCAATACTCATGTTTTTCTCTTCAAACTCTTGGCTATGTCTAAAGAGAAATTAGGTTATAACCCTAATTAGGGGGTGCTATGGCCAAGGAGTTAAGACTCTGGGATTATTGGCTGGAAGGATGGCAGTTCAAGTTTGAGACCCAAGCACCAGTGTATAATGGACTGTGCTCCCATTATTTGCCCCAGCTCCTCCCAAACTAGTAGTTTGAAAACATTTAAAAATGCAAGTGGATAAATAGGTACCACCTAATTCCATGCACCTTGGTGTATAATCATGCTGACCACATGACTATGGAAGCATCTTTGGACAAACGCTGTCTCTCTTGGCTGTGAATCAGAGATAAGCACTACCCTTAGAGTATTCAACAACTGGCAGAGTAAACCTTTACCTTTAAGTGTGCAAGAGATTATGGAAACATTGGAGATAAGTCAAGGGAAAGATTATCTTAGAAATGGCCAGTCCCTCCATGTGCTAAGAAATCTGGGGAACAGCACTTTAGTGAGCTTCTTCCATAATCAAGTCATTATAACTGGGAAGTTCCTGTTAAAATTTTCAAGATTGCCCATTTACCGCAGAATACATTTAAAATCCCTTCCTGAAATTCAGGTCATTCTTGCTTCTTTAGCCTAGCCAGCTTCATAGGGCTTAATAATACATTGGAACTGGAATAAGGATTCTGTTACCATTCTATAATGGAGGTATAACCAACATATTTTAGAGAGGAACTTCAGCTCCCTCCTGAATTCAAGCTCAAATTGACCAAGCATAAAATATTATTCTTTCATCATTTCCAGAAAAATATGGCAAGCATATCTAGGTTTTCTAAGTCTCTCAACACATAAGCTCAATAGAATCTATTCAGAAGCCCTTGAAAAAGATATCAGATGAAAAAAAATCTGGAGTTTTCCTGCCTTGGAACTGTCTAAATGAGTGTAAATCAGACAGCTCCATGGGATATTATTTATTTGATGTACTGACTTACAATATGCTCTAGCCAAAGAATGAGTCTTCAGGTATCTGGCATGTTGTCTAGGAGTCAACCATGCTGTCAAATTGCAGAGAAACCTGGTTGCAACCCACTAAGATAAAAAGAAGGCATATCACTTGCATATTAGAAGCATTCCTCCTTGTAATATTTTATACCATAACTTTTTAAGAGTAACTTTGGGGCATTGTCAAGAACGGTTTGTGTCTTTGTTGTGTTCAGAATAGCCACAAAATGAAGGTCAAGCTAGGTAATTTAAGGGCAGGGCTTAATTATCCCAAGAAATGAAGAAGGAAAAGTAAATATATTGTAGATAAGTTGGGAAGAGATACAGCTATTGATCCTCAAACAAGACCTCTAAGTTCAAATGGACATTCAAATTGCATACCACTTTCTGTTTAAAAAAGGAAAATTGGAGATAGGTCAAAATTTTTTGTTTGTTTGTTAAATTTATATGCCACCAAATTCAAGCAACTCTCGGAAGTTTACAATAAAATAATAGTAAAAACAATTTAACCCTTTAAAACCTAACCCCCCCAACCCAACCAAGAGGGAAGGAGCCAAAAAAATGTATGGGGGAACTTTGGAGGTGACTATTAAACTACCAACCACCTCCACAATTCATTCACCTCCCCATTAGAGCCCCAGGCCAGTTGGCAGAGCCAGGTCTTAAGACTCTTTCAGAAGGCTATAAGGGTGGCTACCAATGGCTTCTTGAAGAGAGGGCTGATTATCTCCTTGTTTCTAAATCAGTTTCTCACAAGGATATACTAAACACACCCACATATCACTTTCCAGGGGTCTTACTCAACCAAGAGGAACATGGATATAACACGCTGGTAGTGTTGCTTGTAACTCCATGAAACCTGTCCATTTCCCCAGGACTCATAGGATCTGATAGATGGTAGTACTATTTGTTTCAGAGTCACAGGCAGATTCTATAGGATCATACTGTTGGATGGGACCATTGAATTCAATGAGCCCAATCCTCCATCAGAAATTCAGATAAGAGCATTCCCTCTAAAAAGATTTTTAATTTCTGTTTAAGCTTTCAGTTGACAAATTCAACTCAATACCAGCCCCGTTATTAAACTGCCTTTACATTTAACATTTTTCCCCCTAACTTTCAACTGGAATCAGCCTTTCAGTCAGTGGATCATTATTCTGAGATCCATGCTGTGGGATGGTAAAGCACTGATGCTGAATTACTGTATGGTATCCCTTCTGGTGTCTAATAATGCTATCATTTTCCCTGTCCAATGCATTTTCTGAAGGTAAAGATACATACTTAATCTACTTGTAGCAGCACAGGGAGTGGATTTGGCCAACTCAGAGTCTTCCCAGAGAGAGGCTTGGATTAATAGAAAGAGCAGTCCCATGCTGGTGTGGTTCAGAGTAACTATACCTTACAATCTCTCAGTATATATCTAGTAAGTTAGAAAGTTACAACTTCAGCTTGGCAAGATTCTGTCCATTAGGTGCAAGCAAATATGTTCATCTCTGGGCTTGGGCCTGACTTTTTTAGACTTTCATTTCTAGTCACCTGATCATCCACCTTGTCTTTTTCTAGCCTTTTCCAATTTCTCTGAAATTATTTGAAGATTTAGTGCCCAAAACTGGACACAATATTAGAGGTAAAGTTTTGCCAATATTACACAGAGTGAAATTGCTACAGATTCCCAATCCAGGTGCCCACATCCCAGAGATACTTCTTTTCTTGGTTAGCCCTTCTGATCATGGTGGCAGCATCACTCACCCACATAGTAGCAATGTTTTTGGCAGTTATAAATGTTCTTCCTTGGTGCTATGATCTCAGTGCCAGCCAAAAGAGGGGTTATGCTGTGTTCAGCCTCTCTTATGCTAGGATTTGATACCCAAAAGATTGCTTGGAGACAAAAGATGGCTAACTTGAATATCTTGAGTTTTGGGAAAACTGATGCAAAAATGCATACAAGGAAAGCAAAAAGCATTGGAAATGGAAACTAAATTTCCTTCTTCCATTTAACCATGCAATAAATGCTTTTGAGCATGCTTAAACAATGACGAAAGTAAGAATAGCTAACTCTCCTCCTGCTAGAAATCATCTATTAAATGTAGATAGAGAGTTGTATATGTGCAATTAGAGAGGATGCACATACTAAGTCAGATACACCACACACAAATTCCATGCAAAATAACAGCATAAAGGCAAGAAAAGCTTTCAAGTATTATGATGCAAAAACCAAGTCAAAAACAATTTGCCAGAGGAACTAACATTTTTTGTATAATGGAAACTTCCTGTTCCAAATTATTTTAATCTGTTCTAACCATTTTTTCTTCAACTAAGGATGGGCAATCCTTGTCTGATACAGTTGGAAATTAATTTATACTTCAAAGATTTATTTCACTCTTTATCGGTAACTCTGGGTAGCTTACAATAAAAATAACCACAAAAATGTACAAACCGGTTAATAAATAGGTATGAAAGGTAAAAGCAAAAAATAAAATGAAGAAAAGAGCAAGATGGGGACAAAACAGAGGTGAAGTCATTAATTGAGTAACCATCTCACTGATGACATCTGGTTACCTGGCCCCCAGACCAGCCTGCACAGCCATTCCTTCAGGTTTTTTTCAAAAGGCTACAAGGGTGGGGGCCAATTGCACCTTAGGTGAAATGCTGTTCCAGAGGCTGGTAAATAGGTATGAAAGGTGGCAGAAAAGCCCTGTCTTCTGGATCCTGACAGCCAAAATTCCCTAGCTGATGGGATCCAGAACATGCCATTAATGTTGACATGGGTGGGGCAGGCTGAACCCATTGGGGTGAGATGGTCCCTTAATTAACCTGGATCTATGCCATGTAGGGCTTTATAGGTGATAACCAACACCTTGAATTGCACCCAATCAAAGAATGGGTGATTATCATCAGCATTTCTTATTACAAGAATGGCTGCAACTGGCACAGTAGTGGGGCAAAAGCCTTCTTGATCACAGCTTCTGTTATTCCAGCTGAAGCTGAGAATTCAAGGAGATCCCCAATATATGTATTAGCAATCCTGGGAGAGGCATAACCGATGAAGAACAGAAAGACGAAGCTTCTATTCCCTTCCAGGCAACGTAGACCTGCCAGGTAAGGAAAGGATCTAGCCCACAATTTGTAGAGGTCACCTCAGCATTTCCTGAACAGGTTCAACTGTTCCCAATTACACTGCATCTTATTGATTCTGTCAAGCTGTTTTTTAACTTGGAGCAAATGTAAATTATTTTATCTATAAAGTGCTACTCTAACATCTCATAGCAGCCTGGCATTGGATCATCCAGCAAATCCTTCCTTAAATGGTTCTGAGTTATCATAAAAAGGGCTGCCAGACAACATTCTGTGAATGCTTTCACAGTGGAGAAATAATCCTGCTTCTCTTCCCTTACTGCCACAGATTAGGCCTGAATTTGAATTAGATTTGCTCCTAAACTTTCCCCAGTGTCACATCTGGTCTCTTTTCCTGTCCTGGAGCTCCTTAGAGAGCCACCCAAGATCAGTACACAAGGAGAGACCATTCAGGATTAATCTTATCAAGGAGGATTCATGCTTCCTCTGTATTCTAGAGGGAAACAAGTTCCCCCCCCAGAACTATTGTCCAAATTGCTGGGAAACATCCTGAGTACTCTCTGGAAACTAGTGAGATCTATCAGGTGCTGGGACAAGGCATGCACCTTGCTGCCTATCCCTTATGGAAGTTTATCATGCCAACTAACTCCATGGTTTTCCTGTCTATGTCTATTTCTTATCTCTCCCATTACCAAATCATATTTCAACTATGTCAAAGCAAAGACCAAGTTTAACATGTGCTGCTCACTGCCATTATTATTAATTATTATTATTCCCAAGGCATCCATGGAACCCTCAGCTATCTTGGAACCTGCTCTTATGAACAGGAGGTTGAAGTCACTCAATACTAATAGCTTAGTGGTACTACAGTACTTCCCAAGGTTTAGGAACTATATTCTGGTTGATACAGCTAAAATTGCATTGTCTTTTCTGCAGCCACATCACATATTCCATTTCTAATCAGCAATTACTCCAAAATCTTTCTCACAAATACCATTGCAAATTAGTCCCACTCTGTGCTAGTGCATTTGAATTCTGCTTCCTAGATGTTTAATTGTCAATGTCCTTTCTCAGTGCTTTGCAACCAAAATGGGAAGTATAATCATGTAGAGCTCTGGACATTGCGAAAAAGAGGTTTGGGAGCTGCAGGTTGTATATCTGTCCTCTACATAGGATTCACCACGATTCTAACAATTTTTTAAAACATCTTCTGTTAGTACCTTGTATATTTAAAATATATTATTTATCTCCTGAACTAATAATTTGGCTCCGCAATAGTGATTTAGTAGCTAATAGCAAAGATAAACTATGAAATGTAATATAGTACATAGATCAGGTATGTCCAACCTGCAGGTGGCCCTGGACAGCTAGTAATACAGCCCAGCAAGATCATAAACTTTTAACATTATTATGTGCTTTTTAATAATATTTATATACATTAACTATATTATATATTTAATATGCAGCCCAAGACAGTTTGTCTTCTCTCAATTTGGTTGAGGCAAGCCAAAAATTTGGACACTTGTGACATAGATCAAGGCCAGTTTCTCACTAAATATATTCATTTTTAAAAACCCAAGAACTGCAGAGTAAATAAAAAAGCAGCAACAGATCAAAAGTACTTTTGCTTAAGACTTCAAACCAGAAGTTATCAACTCCTTCTTGGCATCTTAGCAAGGGGAAGGTTTGACTGAGACCCTCAATTCAAATGGGATATATAGACAGCTAAGTTTGCTCCAGAAATTCCATTCGATGTCATTCCTTGTGAAGGAAACAATATCACAATTCTTGTTATGTTGAATTTATGGACTATGTATTTTTCAGATCTTGGAGATAAGATTGAAAAGATCGAGAGGTGTGATGATGAGATGTAGAGGCAGTTGAAAGAGCAACAATGTACTATTGAAGCAAAAGAGAAACTTATTGCTGTTTTAACAACTTGAGATATAACAGTAACTAAGGAACTGATGTCCTGTGGAGAAGCCTTGGACTGTATTCACGGTCAAGAAGGCAGGAAAAGAAAAGGTTTGCTTGGATTCTCTTATTAATTACATATAGAGACTTTAATAGAAGCTATTAAAAGTTTTCTTGAACGTGTTTCAGACAAATTGCACTTAATTTCGAGAGGCAGTCTATTGTGTGTCATTTAGATACAGGTCTTTACAATCTACTGATGCTGTTGTCATTGAACTTCTCTGTAGAGTTGATTGGGATAAAATATTATAAGTAGCCAGAATAGCAACACATCTGGAATCAGAATGATACCACAGCACCAAGAATTCCAGCAGTCTTGCTAGACAAAGAGTGATGAAGACTTTCCATACATATTTTGATTTATTCTTGAAAACTGGCATGAGGAAACTTAATGATTCTTCCAAAAGAGGAGAATATTAGTAGTTCAGAGTTGAACTGTGGGGTCTTTGATGCTCCCTGAGCTTGGTTGTTTTCTTGTAGATGTTTCATTAGCCAACTAGACAACTTCTTCAGAACTAGAAAGAAATGGCCTTCAGTCTCTGTTTATATATGCTGGCTTGCCCTGTCAGAGTAAGTGGAAGTGTTGTTTTCTTCCTGGTAGTTGCTTGATTATATTATTGTTTACTGTTTGATTACTTGGTAGTTTGTTTTTCATATTTAAGAACCTTAAAAAGTTCTTTGATTGAGATATTCTTTACTGTTTGATTGATTGTCTGGGTTTTAAACCTGGTGTTAATCCATGCTTATCTTGGTGTTAATTGCTGGTGAGAAGGTGTTCTGAGCTTTTTCATTGTCTCTTTTGATGGTGGATGTTTGATTGTATGATAACAGCCCATCTTCATTTTTTTCAGGGGGCACACAACCCCTGGAGTCATTCCTGATCCTTATTAGCACTGCAAATCTGAATACTTTATTTTTGTTGAAGGTTTGGTTTCAGCTACAAAGGTATTCTCAGAACATTAGGAGGGAGCCACAGGAGACTCCTTAGAAATGAGTTCAAAAATCTGGACACATCCAAAGTATAGGGCATATCTTCAAGGCTGCTTTAGACATTAATGAATCTTAAAATCCAGGAAGGTTCCTATGGGAAAAGTTGGTAAGGCATCTCCGAAGAACAAAAAAGCCAACAGAAAAGATTATAAGAGTGATTGATTTCCACATGAGGAAATTTATATTTACCCCCAAATTAAGCTTATTCAAATTGTGAGGAATAGTAGCATGTTTTTTACAATATATTAATTTTATTTTTGTTCCAGGTCAGAAGGATTCCAAGCTGATCTTAACAAACAGAGTCACCTCACCTCTTGTGTCACTGGCTTCTCATAAATGAACAACATGTGATTTGCAGCAGTGATGATGTGCTAGTGACTCAGGTTTGGCCAAAAAAGAGAGAGAAAAAAATATGGTAGCTTGTTAAAAGGAGAAAATGTGAGTTTTACAGCAGTCAACCCACAGAGAATCAACACTAATGAGCACCATCAGGGAATAGCACCCTTTTTCATGTTAGCTGTGAAGTGACAGCCTCAAGTTTAAAAAATGGGATTATCACCAGAACTGAGGCAATATGGATATCAAGTTTTTTACTGTACTCAAAAATAACTGGCTATCATGCGCGAAAGGACAAATAGAAAACAGCTCTCTTCCTGGTAATGGTTTGAGCTGATACTGTTGATGTGTATAATATATCTATATTCATGGAGGAAGGAAAAATAACTTTCAACTTCTATTGTAGAAACTTGATATCTTTATTGTGTGTTGCAAAGCAACGTATCATATGAAAAAAATTATTTGGATCTTGCCTGTAAAAAGGAGATTGAGATAGTGGATGCATGTATAACAGATTTGAAACTAAAGAATAAGTTTTGTGATTCCGGCACATTGACTGAATCTGTGGTCAAAGATCACATTGCTTGGGGCATAAGATTTGAGAATAGGCACTTAAAGAGATGGATTTTTTCCTTAGAATGTGCTAATGATATATTTCAAGCAGAAATGGTTCATTCATAATTGAAAGTTATGGGACACAGCAATGATAATACAGTCAGTACTCAACTATTAGCTGTAGTGATAAAACTTTACAGAAAGGAAAGCAGACTGCCCTGAGAAAAGCTCGAGAGGCTGAAGAAATCCTATGTTTTTGTGTGATCTATGGGACATCTTGTTTCAATGGGAGAAGTCCCTAAGCCAAGCGGTTTTTGGGAGAAACGTAGTGATGTATTTCCTTCTATAATTTATCAAACCCTATAAAGCAGTGTTTCTCAATCTTGGTCACTTTAAGATGATCATCTCCCAGCATTCCCAGGCCAGCACTGTGGCTGGGGAATTGTGGGATTTGAAGTCCACCCATGGCCAAGATTGAGAAACACTGCTATAAAGACTCTGTGGTACTGAGCCAAAACTAATAAAAATACACATACGTATACATACATACATACATATATACATATGCACACAGACACACACAGACACACATATATGCTATTCTTCCCCAAGTGACAGAACTGTGAAGTTTTTCTTCCACTTTTACTGGGTGAAAATATCAGAATAAAAGATTCAGACTATTGGGGACCATAAGCCAAAGGAATATCACAAAGTTCTCTGTAACCCTATTGGGTCAAAACAGAATCAGAACAGATTCTTCTGTACAAAGACACTTTCTTATAATTTACATCCAAAATAAAGACAATTATAGCCTACAGCATTATCAACAGAAAGCTTAAAACAGCCGGTACCTGCTGATGTGGGTCAATGGACACACATATGTGACCACATAAGTTACAACTTAATTGAATGCTGAATGTCACATGAATACGTTACTTTATTTAAAAAGGGGAATATGAGGAAGTTGATATATACCAAAAGTTGAACCTATTCTTGTAATATAGAGTAATTACATATTCCTCACAATATGCTAAGTTCCCAACAAATACAGTCTTTTCTCCTCTTCCATGTCATAAATAAACAGTATGGAAAGTATCCTCGAGATATGAAATTATTACTTAGGACTGATACTTAGGAAACCATAATTATAACTGGGAAGATATCAAACATTCAGATCCTGTTTTAATTTTGTACTACAGTAGTCCTTGTTTACCAATATTCATAGTTATGATGTAAAAAAAACAGCTTGGTGACCAAAAACCTGTTTTTACAACTGTCTCAGCATCCCAGAGTCATGTAATTGCCACCTGGTGCCTTGAAACCAGCTTGTGACAAGCAGAGTTAATGGAGGATAGTTGTGGTCACATGTTTTGCTTAAATATTGAAGGGATGTGAGGCTGTAAGTCTGTTGTGATCACATGATTTTCTGCTCAGTAATCACTGCATTGCAGTGATGGAATTGCTGGTGCCAATTGTGGTTGCTAACCAAGGACTTCCTGTATATTTTCTCTTTCTACTTATACTATGAATAAATCTCATTTCCTATCCCATACTAAAAGGCACTTATAGGTTTGATGGAATTAGAGATAAGACCTGTGGAGAGATCTAGAATGGGAGAGTGCATAATCTTTTTCAGACTGAGAGTTGCCTCTGATTGATCTTTGGGTTGGAAGCATGGAAATCACATTTCCAAAAGTGGTCATTGCCCAGCTCACTCTCTGAGAGAGATGGGTGGTTTAGAAATATGATGAATAAATAAAATAAATAAAAAAAGTGAGCTATAAAATAACCTCTGAAAATAAAATCTAACTTTAATAACTTTGTTAAAATCTATAGATTAGAGTTTAATATAATAAAAATAATAAAATATTATTTTTTCCTTCAAATTCATTTAAAATGACAATGGGATGCCATGATGTAAAGGATTCTAGAAACTGCAATCTGGGCTCTACAAGGATGCTTACAGTGATGGGACTACTGTTTGGGCACTTCTGCTTTATTACACGAGACTTGGGATTTACTTTGAAAACTAAGAAGGATTGTTGTTGATAGTGTCCTTGCTCTTGCAACGACACTGCTTGCTTGCTTTCCTCTGAATTCTGCCTCCAAGTACCAATCTTATCTTCACCTCAGGACTTTGTCCCACTAAGCTGACAGAAGCCTTGTCTGACAGTCTGATGATGCTGGATGTCACTGATTATCTGACATCTCCTGGAAATCTGTCTTGAAACTGACAGTTCAGAAGTCTGGAAATCAACCTGTCTTTACATAAAAGCAATGTTAACAGTCCTTCGGTGAACAGCAAAGTAGTGGGTTACACCTATCTCTCTCCCCCTTTTGAGATAATACTATTTGATCATAACTTGAACAAATTTAAAGTTTTGAAGTTCTAAAAGAATGTTACCTTCATCTAAAGGAA
Organism: Acrochordus granulatus; assembly: GCA_032468055.1. Taxonomy (NCBI): domain Eukaryota; kingdom Metazoa; phylum Chordata; class Lepidosauria; order Squamata; family Acrochordidae; genus Acrochordus; species Acrochordus granulatus. The sequence continues at coordinate 16,324 of JANHZU010007572.1, read as the reverse complement.
TAAGGACACTCATCTGAGGACAATAACGTCCACATTTTAGACAGAGAAGATAGGTGATTTGAGAGAGGAGTGAAGGAATCCATTTATGCCAAAGTGGAAAATCCTTCCCTCAGTAGAGTTGGAGGCCTCAAACACAACTTGCCCCCCATTTTTCATGCTGCTCTTTCGTTAGTCCCCAGGAAGATTAAGATCACTTCACAGGTTCACCAGGGAGATCACACTTAATGACCCACTTGGGGATGAGTAAGGGATTTAGGAGTTGAACATCT
>JANHZU010007572.1:0-10365 GCA_032468055.1 Acrochordus granulatus | reverse complement strand
AAGGTGAAACGTCTTCGACTTGAGAAAAATCCAGTCCAGATGCCTGTTTTTTAAACTTTGTTGCGATGCAATTACCCAGGACGAGTGAGAGTCATCACAGTCAAGGACTACTGTACATAACTTCTAGTCTTAGAGACATATGACTGTCCCACTCATGGCTGCTCCCAATGTGGTGGTTAGGATAGGACGTTTTGGATTGTGGTATCAGCCCATGCATTTCCTTGCGTCTTTAAATCCAAATTTAAAAATGGAAGAAAAAGTCCCTTTGGCTTATGCATTTCCACTTCCTACTTCATTGGGGAGTTGCCATGCACAGAAAAATGCCGCTCAGTGAAAAGGTACCAAATGACAGAAGGGTTTAAGCTTCCTTTCCATGTTTACGCCAAGGCAAATTAAACTTGACAATGCTGCCAGCCTAGGAAACACGCAGGATTCGTTGTTTAAGAATGCCAACTTAAAAAGAGAGTTTCACTTCTCTCGATGTCCCTGAAGAACCACACCCTAAGGCAAGGAGTGGGATGCAGGAAGGCTGCAAGTTCATTGCTTTATCACAGGAGGGAGCTACAGCGAACGCAGCGGAATGTGTGAGAGAGTCAATCTGCGACTTTGAATGTCGGCGCGCTGGTATTCGCTGAACCTTCAGATATTCGAGGATGTCCCCTCGACAAGGTCTCCCTGGATTCCATAACTTTAGGCAAGAGCGTTTCTTTCTTTGTTCCCAAATAAAGAAACATTTCAATACTAGCAGGTTCTGGGAACTTAGATGACAACCATTTTGACAATTTCAGTGCTCTTTGTAGACAGAGGGAGTGAGTTTGGGTGGTGGTTAAAGCACCCGGCGAGAAACCGGGAGCCAGTGAGATCTAGTCCCACCTTAGGCATAAAGCCAGTTGGGTGACCTGGGGACCACCCCTTTCTTTCAGCCCTAGGAAGAAGCAGTGGCAAACCATTTCTGAACAGCCTTGTCAAGAAAACTTCAGGGAGTAATCCAGGCAGTCACCAGGAATCAAAAATGGCACAAACGCAAAACTGGCAAAGGTTCCCACTCTTTTGTTTTGGAGCAGAATGGCATTTTGAACGTGAGACAGTATTACAGGCCGATGGTGTTGGAGGCTCGTAGCTTGCTTCGCAGCAGGCTACTTTTCTGTTTGTTATTTGACTTAAAATAATCTGCAGAGATTAAAATTGATAGGGCATGGAACCTGGTAGGCACGAAGGAAGATGTTGACAGACACACTATCACCTCGGTGCTCCACAGGGGAACCAGGTTGTACAGCAAGTAAATCAGTAAATGGTTGTCATCCGGATCTTGTATTTGGTTCAGGGGGCGATCAAATTTTGTGCAGAGAGTAGAAAGTTTCACCTAAAAGGTTTTGCTCTTGTATACAATTCTGAATATTGAAAACTTATCATTTCTCAGCCAACCAGAAAATTAAGACTGAAATGGCTGATTTAAACAACAAAAACAAGTTAAAATAATGGACAGGGGAAGTACAGTGGAACATGTCCCCACAGATTTTGCAAACCTATACAGACTATGATGGAGGATGTGGAGGGGAAAATTCAAAATCGTTGAGGAAATAACTGAGTGGACTGTATCCCGCGATAAACTTTTGCATAATTTTGCAGTTCATTTTTACATATTAAAAGATAGAAGATTGCGTCCTAAACCAGATTTTTTTTAACGTACTAAAAGCTCAAAGATAGTGTCCGAATCTTCAGGTAGAAACTATTTCTGCTACAGCTGTAATTTGGAGCAAGAGATACACTAAGACCTCTAATTAAATCTTAACCAGTTCTATATCTAATTAATTTCATGGCAATATTGAAACATATGGATGATTTTCATTACTATCCCTTTGCACTTCCCTTTGTGCTACCTGTTGTACCCACGTTTACAGCCGTTTGCAGTTTCCCACGGTCATGTGACCACAATTTATGACCTTTTTGATGAAAACCAGCATTTATTTCTGTTTTTTGGCAAATCACCCCATAGCAAATGATAGATTTGCTTAACCACTGCAATGTTCGCTCAATGACAGAGGATTCATTTCACAGCCACAGTGGTTTGCTTAACAACTGCTGCAAAACAAGGTCATAAAATCAGACTGGTTACACGATGACCCACTTTACAACATCATGACTTATGAACGTAATGGGCCAGCTCCACTGTGGTCCTAAGTCGAGGACTACCTGCTTCCAAGAGGCAAGCACGGGGACCTGATATATAGCTAGTTTAAAAGTATAAAAAGTATATTGTTTCTTTGGGAACTCTTTTGAAAACCCAGCGTTGTCTAAAGCTTGGCCTTTTAAGTTTATCGAAGAACCACTTGTCCAAGCGTAGTGAGCCCAACGACAGCTGTAAATATTGTGCACTTGACAAGCATTCCAGTGATATAAAAGAGCTGTTCACTCATAAATGAAATCTGAGTTCTAAAACTTAATTTTACAGGCAGCTCTTGCTGAAGCCTCTCTGCAGCCATCATTCCTCCACGCATTTTACTTCCAGCTTGGAGAATAAAAGAAAGGGAGAATAAATTGTCAGATGGAGGTCGACAATAAGAAAAGGCTCACAGTTTCCCTTTCCCTTTTTGGCCTCTGAACGGATGTGGTTCTAGCCAAACCTCCTTTAGTGAGCTGTGCAGTGGATGGCATTCTTCAATCTGTGGAAGTAATGAAGGAACGTAACATTATGACTAATGCGCCATAGTTGCTTTGTTTTGTCCTCTGTCCTTTGCTTCCTCTTCAAATGGGAACATCTACTCTGCATTTTTAAAAGAACATGATATAGTCTTTCAATCTTTTCTATATGCTAGCACTGCTGCTCGTTCCTGTCCTGGGGAAAACAACCATTATTTCTTGCAGATCCCCGCATGAGATTTATAAAAGGGGGAGAGGTTAGCCCCGTGGTCTGAAATAGCAAAGGGGGTTAACATCAAAGCAATAATGCCAGCAAATCCATTGCAGACATCCAATGAGTAAAGCGGATCAGAGACGCTAAATAAATAGATACAAAGGGGGTGAGCGGGTGGAATTAGGCAGAAATCCGACGAATACAGAATCAGTTGAAAAGAAATCTCATTAACACATACGCCTAAAATCCAGTGAAAAGATATCTAAAGATTTCTGAAGTTGTCCTAATTCAAGTTAAGACCTGTACACATAGAGAAGGCAAAGGCTCTCGGTAGCTGTTCAAAATGGAAGTATAATTTCATTCAACGAACATTTCCATGCAATTAACAGTTTATCTTGTAATATCCCAAATGGGCTACACTGATATTAAATTACATGGGCGTAACACATTAAAAATACATTTCCAGTAAGAGTGCATTAATGATTGAGATACTCCAGACTCCTCATCTTAGAAGACTGTGTAAATTGGCATTCTCATGGCAATTTGTCAAAATTTGCTTTTACACTTACTCAACACGTGCACACTCCCTTTCAAAACAGCAAATAAAGTTTTTAGTCTCAGATGATCAGGGCTTTAAACAGAACATTAAATATTGTGTGTGTGTATATGCAGGCATGTATATGTACGTGCATGTGTGTGTATACATACATAGGCAAGCAAGTCTCTCTATATATATATAGAGAGAGAGAGGGAGGCAAGCAAGTCAAGACAAACATGATGAGCTGCAAGAGAAGTAGGACTCTGAATATTTAGAAGGACAATAATTAGGCACCCTGCAGAGTAGCAAAAAAATAATAATTAAAAAAAGACCTACTGAATCATGAAACAATGGCTAATCAAGCACAAGCTAGTCACAGTTAAGTAATTCATAATGCAATCCTGCCTTTACACTGAATAACAATAAACAATAATGCTCCAGTGTATGCAGATACACTACCAAACAGACAGAGCACAAAAATCTGGAGCTTAAACATAACTCCATTTTTGGGTTGCCCTAAACTAGATTTTGTCCCATGTTCCAAGTAACACTATAAAATTTATCTGAAGCTTTGGGATGTATGGTGCCTGATTCCAGGAACTTCTGGTAAAGATAAACATATAGAAGAAATGGAACATAAAGTATTATCTGTTATCGCCACTTTTCCCAAATTTTGCTGGTTTTTATTTATTTATTTTATTAAACATTAAATTAATATTTTTATTAAATATACACTGCCCATTTCACTGCAAGTGACTGGATGATTTACAATAGGGTTTCCAAGATTTTGCTTGCTTCATAATTCTAGGTTGTATCTATTTAACTATTTCATTTCTACCCTCTTGAATACAGTTTATTATTCTGGTAATAATAGGCGAGACGTTGCTTGACCCATCAGGATGTGCTTAGAGAGGTAATCCATCTTGTCAGTCAGTGCCAAAGAGAAGGAATGGGTTACTTAAAAAAAAACAAAATGTTATCTTTCATAGATGTCATCTCTCTTGAGTTCTGCCAAAAGAAGGATGACATATTTAAATTATACTGCTGTAGGCAAGAGCAGCAAGGCCAGTTCATTATCATTTAAGGAAAAAATATGTTAAGAGGAAACCAAAGCAAAAAAAGAAAAATGAGATTTCATATGTGCTATAACAGGAATCCACAGAACATCTAAAGCCCCATATAAAACACATTTTAAAAAAGAGACTATATTACTAGATTCAGACCATTAGCAAAAGACATCCTAGAGCAGGGGTGTCCAACCTTGGCAACTTTAAGAATGTGTGAACTTCAATTCCCAGAATAGCACAGTCACAGCCACAATACTGGACTTTGGGTTAAACCTATGCAAATCAGGTCCAATATAATTTGAATTCCGACATAATCAGAATCACTGAATCAAATCCAAGTCTATTCAATTCAGAAAATTGATTCAGTTTGTTGGATTTCAAACGTGGATAGTTGGGGATAAAAAGAGATGTGCAGGTGGAAGAGTGCACTGAATTTTTGGATTACATTGGACACATCTACTTCAGTATCCCACTCTGAACCAATTCAGTTTAAGATCTGACGGAATCGCCTTTTTATCATATCCTTAAATACTAGCGTGCTTTGGTCTGTAATTCTTCAGGACGAAGTGTGGGATGATGATAAACTGCAAGAGAGCTTGTTTATTGCCTGTTGCCTGAACATTTCTCTTCTTGTCCAATTATTCTGCTTACCTTCCAGGCTTTGTCTAATAAGTTGCCACAGCAAATCAGTGAACCTTCTTTTCTTATTCACATTCTTGGTATTTTATTTAATAATGATCCCCACCCAATTAAAACTTAATCATATAGTAACATGACATTAGACTATCTGCGGAAAGAATAATTGCAGCTAGCCTGCCCTCCATAGAGGAACTGTATATTGCAAGGGACAAGAGAAGGGTGGAGAAGATACCTGCAGATCCCTCTCATTCTGGTCATAACTTGTTTGAACCTCTTTCCTCTGGACGGTGCTATAGGGTATTGCATACCAAAACAACCAGACACAGAGAGTTTTTTTGCCTGTGCTGTCATAATGTATCACAGTATTCCCCTGTGCTATCATAGTATAATCAGCTGAATACTTAACTCACGCTATATGAAATTAACCCAGAAGTTCTGTTTAATGTCATTATGTACCTATCGACGTACAGGATTTCTAACTCTACATTTTGGAATATTTCCTTTCTAGTGGCTGCATACTTTGGATGTAAACTTTACTCTAACTTCATTATTGCTACGTTATTGTTTTATTTACTGCTGTCTTGCAAGTATACTGAAAGCTGTTGTACTGGAGTCAAATTCCTTGCATGTCTAAACATGCTTGGCCAATAAAACATCTGAACCTGATTCTGAAGTCTGTAAAAGAAAAAGCAGACCAAAAAGAAAAGTAACCCAAGCATTAGAAATAGACATCCGTTGATCCTGTTTAGTATTCCCTGACTCTCTTCCTTTTTCATTTCCCAGTGACCTTTTTAAAAAGCCCAAGCATGCCATAAATATTGAAAAAAATCCAAAAGGTACCTAATTCTGATTTATTAAAACTGATTAGCAGAATACCTCACTTTGGAGACAGAGATGAAGAGTGGAATTGAGCAAGCTGCATGCTCAAAGCCACTTAACTGTCATTGTTTTCAGCCTGAAAATTAACACAGAAAGCACACAACTTCTCCCATATAATTACACTGCATAAATTATCAGGGTATTAGCTTGAAGTAGCCATATCTGCAAGGGAGAGGGAACAACTAATAGATGAGCAGATAAGATCATGTAATGTCACTTAGTAAAGGGTGATTGCTATGTTTCTTGGCCAATGAGAAAAAAAAAATCCATCCTTCGTAATTTCTTATAGTAGGCAATTATTTTTAATTGATTTTCTACCACAGAACACAAGCAAACAATAAGATATTTTAAAATGTATAGTGAGGCTAGTATAAAAGTATGGGCCAAGACTTACCAGATCCATTTCCATTCTTTTTTTTCCCTCGCTCATTTATTTAAATTATTTTCTAGAGCTTCAGAGTTTACATATTAAAAGTAAAGGTAAAGGCTTCCCCTGCCAGTTGTGGCTGACTCTAGGGGCAGTGCTCATCTCTGTTTCCTAGCTGAAGAACCAGGGTGTCCGAAGATGCTTCCGTGGTCATGTGGCTGGCATGAATAGATGCCGAGGCACACAGACGCTCTTACCTTCCCACCAAAGGTGGTACCTATTTATCTATTTGCATTTTTACACGCTTTCAAGCTGCTAGGTTGGCAGGATATAGCAGACAACAGGAGCTCACCCCATTACGCAGCAGCTCTTGGGTCTCAAACTTGGACCGCCGACCTTCCAGCCAACAAGCCCAGCGTCTTAATTGTTCACGAACACCTTATTTATTTATTTATTTATTTATGTGTTCTCCAGTGTGATTGCCTCCAAATATGTTCGAACTCAACTCCTACAAATCCATTCTGACTATGAAGCCTGGAACTAAAACACTAAAATTGTGGGAGGTAATTTTGGAGAAAGCAGTTTTTCAGATAAGATTGTTTGTGCTTTTTCTTTTTTTCCTTCCATTGAAGAAATGCCTTATATCCCACCCTGCAGCAAAACTGTATGAAAATAACGACTAAATGATTACATGCGATCAAAAGCAATGACATTTGGCAAGAGACTTCAACATCTAAGCCTCTAAGAGGAGCTGAAATTTTCTTCATCAATGAGAGCATTCTTGTTGCAGTCCCCACTGATGAGACAGTATATGATAGTCAGTGGAATAATCTGCTAGTACATCACAGCTCAACATTAACGAAACTTCGTTGTTGTTTCATCTGGATTTTGTTAATCCTTTACAAAAGCCTTGGTGATAAGGTTTAAAAATTGAAAACTGTTACCTCTCCCCACAGTAGTGACAGGATCATACAAAATAAGTTTATTTCCACTTAAAAAACATCTTTTAATTGTCTTTCTAGAGTCTGTGTTAATAATAGGAGGGAAATTTAATGCTGGAATGGGATTAAATCATCCACTATAACTACAAGCTTCTTTCATTGTGTACCTGATACAGGATGCCCAACTTAAGGATACGATATATAACCCTGTATTTCATATCTGTTAACTTCTGGGAATTAAGAGTTTGGGTATTTTGATCTTAAACAGGCAATAGGAAATATCTTTATGGGAACTTCAGGCATTGGGATTGCAGAAAGGGAGTGTTCTGGATAATGATGTTATTTCTGGAAGCCAATTTAAACTGGCTGTTTAATGGTGGGTTCCAATTTGAGAGCCTTGGGTTATGGTGTGATGGACTACAGTAACATAATAGGTTCCCAGGAAGGAGGGAGCACATTCCAAGGGGGCGCAGAGGACAAGAGATAGCACAGTCTGGAGCTAGACTATGGGAATAGGAAGAGATTTAGGATAGCCACTCTCTAAAATCTCCAAGCATATATCTGAAAGGTTTACTAAAGGTTTAATCTGGCAAAATTCTGTCTATATGGTACAAACAAATAAAGAAATGATTGTGTTACATCGTTCTTGGGGTAGGCCTGACAAATGATATTATTTTAAAAACCTTTTGCTATAAATGTATGGTTGAATTATATCACATCTCTCAGCAGCAAATAAAGAATAGTTCAATAGTCCCATGTAATGAACAATCAGATCCTCTAACTTCCACCTTTGTACTATGATGTTACCATCTGATTCACCCATTTAATAAGTTTTGGAACAGTTTAGGTGATGCTACAAGCATTGCAATATTTCCTTGCTAACATTAGTACAAAGAGCTGCTGTGAATGAGAGTGTTATTTGCTTATAAGTTCTACAGGGCTAGTAGTAGTCAAGTTTCTTCACATAATATATTGATACAGAAGATGAACCTTTGTTAAGAAAGAAAGGTAGGGATATTTATCACTATGCATAAAGAAAAAAAATAACCTGGAGTTATCCCATTCAGGCTTTAGATTTAAGGATATCTACTTTTTGACAAATAGTAGCAGACCACTGTGGGGGGATATATTAAGCTTGGGAGATGAGAGCTATGCTTTTGAAAGCTGTGTATTTTGGAGATGTCACCCAATCATATAATTTAAGATCTGCCTCTCATTCTCAGTTATCACTAAGATAACAAACTTGGCAGTTGAATTTAAGCTCAGAACAACTCCTAGTGATGATCCTATGCCATCAGAATTGATACAAGATGATGTAAAATGATGAGCACTAGGACTGGCTAATTTTTTTCATTTATATTGATCACTATAATTTTTAGGGACTGGGAATTTTCTAAAATTATCCAAGTTTATAAAAGGAAAATACTCTGATCCAGCTAAATACAGAGCTGTCACTCTTCCTAGTATTATTACTGAACTGTACCTGGCACATCTAAGAGAAGCTAATGGGTTGGATGGAACCAGGACAATATACTGAGAGAAAAAACACAAGCTATAGAGTAGGACAATCCATATTGGATCAGCATGTCAGCCCTTCAAAGTAATCCAGATCAAGAAACCAAAGTTATGAATGCTAATACTAGTTTTATTATAAGATTACAGTAACATAATATTGCAAGTCTGAATGCGCCTCTCCCTTTCCCAGCTTTATGGTCAGGAGAACTAGAAAGGGTCAAATCTGAGATGATTTCTCAAACTACATTCCTGCTTTTGGCTCAGATTTCTCTTATCTGACTCTTGGCTTGGTTGAGGCGCTTCTTCCTGTTCCTCAAGGTTATTCTCACCGCCTATTAATTCTGTAACATTGGCTGAGCAGTATGTAAGTACCGAGAAATCCATTTTTTATGAAGTTTCAAATTAACATTTGTCTCTGTATATAAAGCCAGGCTTTTGATAAAGGGAGAGGATGGATGTTCCTTCTCATTGGTAAGCTACATGATATTTCCCTTAAGATAAGGTGAAACCCAAACAGACTGTTGTCTGATGTGGTTCTACATTATTACAGAGAATTGTGAAGCAGGAGCGCATATTCTTTTCTTCTCTGCCATCATTTTTAATTGGTATATAAATGCATTGGTAAAATGCTTTGAGTAAATGCTGCTTTTAACCTCTTTAATATTGCTATTGGCCATAATACTAGATGCTGATGACACTTTGTCAGCTTGGATCCTCATAGGAAAGATGAGAATCCTTGAGGCTATAAACAGCCATTGCAACCAAGAACATTTGAGTATTAACTTTAACAAGACTAAAGATATGATGTTTGCCAAAAGGCCTGTCTCTCACAAATGACAGATTTGTGGGGATGAAATTGAGCAAGTGAAAACCTGGAACTGTTTGGAGGTTGTTTTTCAAACTACAGGCTGCTGGAAGGCTAAAGATGAGCATGCCATTGGAAATGACCACAGAAGTTCAAAAATATCTTCATGTTCTTTCTAGAGGAGATCTCAGTCTGCAGCATTAAGGCTAAGGCTATGGCCCAGCTATTCTATGTATCTCCAAATTGCTATTCCGGTGTGCGGAACAACTGGAAAAGGTAAAACTGATGTTTTCCCAATCATCTTTCTATGGCTAAGTTTATGTCCAGTGCAACATTGCATCTGAAATGGGTTTCACTGAAACTGAAGCTGGAACTTCCATGTGGCTCTTTAATTTTAGTTAAAAATGTATGTTAGCAGGGCCTAAAAATCCATAATGTATTTGATAATTTTCAGTCTAGTTGGGATAGAGAGAGAATAAATTAGGCTGTGTGATTTTTCTCTAAGTTTCTAATCTCCCTTAGATGTAAGAATGCCACACAGTCTCAGACAGTAAATATTGTGTCAGGAAGGGCAACTGAGTAGGACACAGGACACTGTCACATACTCAGTTCCTTAAGTGACCTGGAAACAGCCTAGACAGTCACACTTCCCCTTTACAAATGCCTTTTCTCAGCCTTGCTACAAGGACAATACTTCAACTTTATTTATTTATTTGTTAAATTTATATACCGCCAAATTCAAGCGACTCTCAGCGGCTTA